>PVKA01005407.1:52241-90930 GCA_004027165.1 Ctenomys sociabilis | reverse complement strand
ACAAGTGGCACCAACCACTGAAGAAAACAGTTCTTGAGACATTTTCAGGCATATTGAGGTGAGATCCCGCCTGCACCCGCCCAGCCCCAGAGACCGGCCTGAGACAGTGGCTGACTCCAGTGGCCGCCTGGATCCCGCGCCAAGCTCTCCCAGCGAGAGCGAATTTACAGGACTCACCAGGCTTCCCAGATCAGTGAGATTCTGGTGAGTCTGAGGGAGAGCCTTTGGCTTCTTCCCACACGCGCCACGCGAATCCCTGTCCCCAACCCCTCCAAGCCAGTGACTGGCCTGAAACTTCAAGTCCCACTCACCAACACCTCCCTGGATCCCTTGACCTAAAGCCAACTGATTGAGTGGGAATTTCCCGGATTCTCTGGGCATCAAAGGTCAGTGAGTGTAGAACCTCAGGCCCGTCGTGCCTGAGATACATTTCCCAGGGATTAAGCTGCCCGACACCTCCCGTGGCCCGGTGACAGCTCCAGGCACACTGTGCCAGAGAAACATTTCCAGGTGATTACTGGTTCCACCCCACAGCCCCAGACCCAGTGCAGGTCGGCCTGGAGTGAGAACTCCAAGCCTGCCACACCGGAGGTACATTTCTCAGCAATCCATGGTCCCACGCTATGGACCGAAACCCAGCACAGCCTGGCCTGTGAGTGAGGGCTCCAGGCCCACTGCACCAGAGGGACCTTTCCCAGCCTTCCTGGGTTACGGCCTGTAGACCTGGACCCAGCACAAGCTGGCCGGCTCAGTACAGCCTACTCAGTGAATAAGATCATCCACTATCCTTTTGTGAGCCCAGAAAACCCACCAAAGCCCAGGCCCACCCACCTGGGGAACGCCCTGCCTGACACAGGAGGCTGACCCCGGGAACCAACATAGGGGAACCAAAGGAGCTGCAGCAAAAAACGAACTGAACACAACAGCTAGACCCAGGATAGGCATACCTGGAAAATCTCAAACTTAATAGACTGGCACCCGAATCTCATAACAAGCTAAAGTTATAGCTGCACCAAAGCTCTACACCAAAGGTCAAAGATCAGTGCTATACAAAATGACAAAGAGAAGGGGAAAAATGCAATCCCAGACCTCAAGTCCATCAGGAAGGGCAGAGGACACTAGCTCAGCTGCAACGAATGAAGTAACAGATAAAGGAGCAAAGGAACAACAACAGAAAGCTATAGAGGAAATAAAACGAGAAGTAATTCCCCAATTTAAAAAAGAAATATTTGAATACATAGAATCTGAAATAAAGAATGAATTCCAGAAACATTGGGGGGAAAAACGATGCTCACCCAGGCATATTGAGGTGAACACACTCTACATAGTGCACGTGTATTCTAGGAGGAATGTGCTTTACTTCTAGCAGTTATGGCACTGTAAGAAAAGGCATCCTTATGATGAAACCAGTTGTGTGGAAAGCAGGCTCATAAGAGAAGCTGTAGTTTTGGTGGAACTCATGTAGGTTGTACCCTGTATATAACAAAAGCGAGCCTTTTTTCAAAAGTTTTATGAGCCAATATATTCTGAAATTTTTACAATACTTATTTGTATTTTCTATTATTTGTAAAGTATGGCAGCTTATGTTAGCAATGAGATTAACAGCACCCTTTCTCTGTTATATTTTTCCTGATTAAGGGGTCCTGTTGCAACTAGAACTTCATCTTGCTAATCATTCTTTTCTTCCCTGAAAGTACTATTTTCAAAAGGTTTTGCCATAACTTTTATTTTCTTCTTGATTAAGCTCTTTAGATTTCTTCATAAAGTTTTCTGCAATAGCACACCTTTGTTTTTACTTTGACTTTTTAAAATTTAAATTATGTAAAATGCCGAGCAGGGCATATGACACTTATGAACAATTTTATGCAACACTTCTGAGTAATTTTATGCACTTTTCATAAATGCAAAATAGTTGGATGTATTTATTTCAGTAGTGCATAACATTTTGAACTTCATTCCTAAAAGATTTAATAAATGATGAAAATATATACATAATTATAGTTATTCACTTGCTGCTAAATACTAGTAGTTTCATAAATTAATAGGTATATTTAATAATAAATTGCTTATATTTAACAGTAAACTGTCTGTAATAACACAAAAAATCATATGCAGCTAAGCTTGAGAATATATATCTAAATATATAAAGACATTTTATATACATATCAGTAACCTAAATATTTGAGGTTTTAAAACTAACATTCCTTGAAAGTTTAAGGTTGTTTTGATCTTTTGTTTTTATTGATAAATTTTGGTTCAGATTTCTAATATGAAATTTTGCTATTGTCTTATATTTATAGTGAGATTAGCTATAACTGACTAAATATTTGATAAGGTATTCCATTATTCATACATTTGTACACTTAGTAAGTAAGCAAGAAGTAGAAGTTTCAAATTTGTTTTGACATTTTTATATGAATTAAGCTCTGCGGTTAACAAACTATAAGGAGCCAATATTAGCATGCTCAAAGAATGAAGTAAACTAAAAAACAAACAAATAAATAAATAAATTAAAAAATGAAGTGAACTATATGTCAAGTAATGCAAAGACGTGCTTGTCTGAATAAGCAAGTTTGCTTCAGTTGGTAGGCAGAACATCTTACTATCAGAGACAAGGAATGGCAGTGTCATCCACAGTTGAATTAGGTAGAGGCAGTGTGCATATTAAGATAGTATGAAAATGTCTACAGAGGTTGTTAAAATGATGACATACACAAAGTATTGATAGCTTTCGCCCCTTCTCCCAAGCCACAAGATCTTTTACAGCCTTTTTGCAATATTCTTATTTATGTCTGCTTTAATTGATCATTGCCTATGCTGAGCAGGTCATTAAATATTTTTATATCACCCCTGGATTAAATTGGTAGTAGCATGTTTGGATTGGTATACTATATGCAAATTGTTTTCAGTGAAATTTTCGCACCATTAATAAACAATATTGCAAGTTTAGGCTCATACTTGACCTAGCTGATTTGACATTTCCTTTATATTCCTTGTACAAAATTTGTTGTATTCTCTCTGAAAAGTGTGAGGAAGTGTGTGTCTAGCCCTTTTCCTCAAACTACCCTACCCCTAACTCTTAAGAAAGCTAACTTAATTCTCTGTCATCAAGAACAGTGAAAGCTGTCCAAAGAGGCTCTGACTCTTGACTCTCAAGAAAAGAAACTCCCTTGAGGCTTTAGTTGAGCAATTCTGCCCTTCAGGGAAGCAGTTCTTGATTCCCACACTGGAAAGAGCTCTCTGAAGGCTGCCTTCTCAGTGAGTCACCAGCCTCTCAGCTCACAGGTGGAGTTCTTGCTACTGCTCTGCCTGATTTCAGCAACAGTAAAAATTCAATCCTTCCCCTTGTCATTCCACAGAACCATAACTACCTCACACCTTCAGCCTCTCCTACCTCATCATCCCTAATCATCCCTCTCTAGAACGCTCAGCTTTTAACACTGGAAAATTAAATGAATGAGATAAAAAGCATGAATAAGTAACTGACATGTTCAGAGAGGTTTTTGGAGGAATACATGGGAGTATCCACATGTTACTGAAATTTGGTTCTTTAGCACACTTTCACTCATCTGTCTGTCTGATTCAAATTCACATAACATGCTCGTATCTCCTCCCTTTTAATACTGACGTTTCTTAACTATTGCCACATGAAGAGCAAGTTTTTCCCAATTTCAACAGTTCATGATTCTAAGCAAATACAGGTTTTATGGAAGATAAACAGTAAATGAATCTCCATATTCTCAGGATGGGTTATGATCTTACAGTGATTAACATTAAAACATTTGGTTTGAGTAAAGAGTCAAATCTGAGTGAATTCTCTAAATAAATATACAAGGACTGCTTACAAATACAGCCTGTTTGTAACTTTCACAGGGTAGAGTGGGTGGTAAAAGGTGATGGAAAAATGTGAACTTGAACAATTAAGTAAAATGAAAGAACTGCATGAATATTAGTGCAGGGCTGACCACAGTGTGACAACCATAGAGATGTCTTCTACAGCCATCTAGGCTTTCAGTTTCATCACTAATTGTAGCTATGGAGACTACAAATCATCTACTAAGAATGTCTGGGCTAATGTCCATTTCTTTGTAGAGAACTCAGAGCAGAGTCTGTTGAGCTTGAGAGAACACAGAATTATTTCTCCAAGGACTCAGAGTGTATTTTGGGGAAAGAAGAGTGCATAATTAGAAGCCAATAGTGAAGATGGCAATGACGGTAGGTTATTGGGCAAAATCAAACTAAGCTATGGAGGTGAGTGGCTCTGATAACAGTGAAAGCTACAGAGCTGGAATGTCTCATGGAATGGACTAACAGGTTGGCTTTGTGCAGGTCCAGGATTCCAAAACAGTAGCAGCTAATCCCTGTTCAATCCACTTGAAATTTCATCCCTGCCTAATTTATAATGTATTCTCAAGTTCTTTTCTCAACATTTGACGTAGGAAGCTATAAATTAACTTTAGTTAATCAAATTTATATTTAAGTACAGAATTTGCTGAGTTCTTCAGAGTAATTAACTCCTTAAATTGGAGTCAATTTTGTGTCAGGATATGAATAACACTATGCATAGTACAGTGTACTAAGATCCAGAGGCGATATCCTCGTTTGAGGAACATTATTAATTTTCAATACACTCATGCAGGACATAAAGGATTGGTTAATTGTATTGTACTGGTGTCATAATTTATATTCAACTTCATATGATTTTAAAAATTACATCGTCTGGACCATAGCTATTTGTGTGTGAGTAGATTTTCAAGACCCTAGAAGGAAATATGTTATCTTAATTTCAGTTTATTGGCAAGCAGTTATTGTTTTAAAGTATTTAAGATAAAGTTATGTATTAAAATATACAGATCCTTACTTTCATTTAATAATAAACATGAGCATTAAGGTTTATCTCAAGAATACAATTTGACGCTAGAAGAAAAAAGACCAGATCATGAAAAATACAGGGTAGGTTTGTAACTAAACTATACATAAATCACAATTGCTGGCATTTATAAGCATATTAATTCAATATTTATTTTTATATTCTTCTTGGGGAATTGTATGATTATTTCTTTTTAGAAATTAAAACATAAGCAACAAAATCTTCATCAATAATTCATGTTTAAAGACATATCAAGTAAAAATTAAGTTTATTTCTCAATTTCATGAAGAGATTTTTAACAATTGTAAAAATTTTCAAGTCATATTTGCCTTGCTATATAATCTCACTCAGTGAGCAAAATCAAACCAAACAAAAATGAAAAGAATAGTACCTCATTCAAGACATAATTGTGTCAGTCATTTCTCTGTTAAATATTATTGACTGCCTGATAGAGCTTTTTATTATAATTTCAGTGGATTTTGGATAAAGAGAAGTTGATTTCTCATGCTGGGGAGGTATTTCAGTGGCATAAGCCCCTGCCTAGTAACTGCAAGGCCCTCAGTTTGATCCCTGGTACCAAAAAGAAAAGAAAAAAAAAAAAAAAAAAAAAAGAAGTTGATTTCTGTTACTCCTTTATAAGCAGATTTTTTTTCTAAATTTCTCATGTAAGAAGAATATTTAGACAAAAATTATTTTCTTTTTCTTTTCTTTTTTTTTTTTTTTGCAGAACCAGGAATTGAATTCAGGCCCTTGCACTTACCAGGCAAGTGCTTATTCTACTGAGCCATCTCCTTGGCCCCGAAAAAATATATTTTCTATTCCATTAGTTGAAGTGTAAATAATGATTATGACTTGTAGTAAAAATCTTGTACCTTCAATAATTTTTTTTTAATTCAAGAAATTTCTAATCATACCACCTTACATATACAGGATTTTATAATTTGAGGCCTTATTTTGCCTTTTAAGGTGAACTAAAACCTATAAGTATATTCTGCCTCCTATCACTATTTTCTTCTGATTAGTTAATTTGAAATACCTTTTTGTAGGTTGGCATATGTCCAGTCCTTATTAGTTTTAAAGTTGCCATGAGATTTATATTGTACTTATCTTATTAAAGTAAAAATTTGTAGAAAAAAGTAAAAAAATGTGGACAATGCAATGCTGAATGTTGCAAATAAATATAGTGAATAAGACTGAAAAATTGTTTGAGTGATTACATACTGAAAGAATTAAGGAAATAAAATAAGCAAATCCATGTAGAAACCAATTATAATGAGACCAAATACTGCACATTACTCATGTATAGCTTTAGTTTTATTCATCAGAGGATTTTGCTTTATAAAAATGGATTTTAAAAATAATATAGGTGGTGCTTTATGATTTAAAAATAATCAATTTAAAATACAAACCAACTCTTCTCTATTAATACTGGATCTTTAATATCCCTAGGCTCTGCTGGTGAATGTGGCTGAGAAGTGGAGTTTCTCTTCAGCAGAGCTCTTTCCTGAGCATGACAAATGTGAAAATACAATTTTCCTGGAGAAGGCAGCTGGTCTTAGACTCTCAGAGACCAATGATGTTTCCCTGAGTTTGCAGAGAGAATTAATTTCACAGTGGCTTTTTTATTCCTGGGGTAGATCAGTGAAGAATGTCTGTCTATCTATCTATCTATCTATCTATCTATCTATCTATCTATCTATCTATCTATCTATCTAAAATACGTACCTAAGCCAACTATATAGATACAGATATGCAGTTCTGTCTATCTGTATAATATCCTTGGTAGTTTCATCTTGATTTTTGCCTTCCTGATTCTGCATTCTGCAAGAAGTTGGATCTAGAAACCGACTCTTGAGTGCACACCCTCAGTTCTTCCAGTGATGTTATATAATTTGATTTGATTCCACCCCTGCTAAAAGAACTTAGAATGTTCTCTAATTCCAGATTTTTCATGCATTCCCTAATAGTAACAAGATCAAGCACCACTGTGCTTTCCTCTAGGAAGCAATACAAAAATGCCAATGATATGAAGGTTGAAAATTTTAATTGTAGTCTTTCAGCCTATGCATCTGTGAATTAAGTTCTGGAATAAAGATTCTGAAGTATTCCATGACTTTGTCACACATGACATATGAAAATCTCCTTTCTTTAGTTTTAAAATTATTAATTATATGAGCTCTTTATTTCCTTATTACTCATATTTTAATTAATTTAATGTTCTTCCTGTTTGGAGGTCACTGAAGATTTTGATGTTCATGAGTCGTAGAATAATTCTCATTTCTTTATCACAGTTGCAATTTTCTCACCTTCATATTTGTTAATCCAAGGAATAAAGCTATGAGAGCAGTTTTCAAATTATCTATGACTTGCTACTTGTCCTTTCTGTTCATATATATATATATATATATATATATATATATATATATATATAATTTTTTTATTTTAGGGAAGGCTCTACAGGGTGTTCAGGGTCTCACTACTAGATCAGACTTGTAGTGATTTTCCTGTTTGCAGCCTCCCAAGAGCTGGAAATACAGGCGTGCCACCATGCCCAGTCTCAATTGCCATCTCAGTGTGCCCCTGGGGCGGGGCTGGCATGGCAGGCCTGGGGATCGAATCCCAGACACTGGCACCTGCTTGAAGGTGCTTTAATCTGCTGAGCTATTTGGCTGGCCCTGTTTATATTATCTTGAGAAGGCAAATTATAATCAGGTGACGATGCACAAGGACAATGATAAGAAAGACAGTTAACATTCTTGTTTGTGAGATGTATTTGAAGACATCTAGCAGAGGAATTAAATGATGCCCAGCACCAGCCAAAATACAATATTTATAGAAGTTGTACTCAAAAATACAGGAGACACATAATTAATTTTAGTTAGATGCATCTAACTAATTCACGATTTCAAGCCATCGTGGCACAGTTCTGATCACTGGGACATAGTAGTTAGCTCAGTATGTGTCATTTATCAAAGAAGAATTCATCAACATTGGCCTTCTGCATGCGTAATGAGCCACCAGATGGTGTGGCATGATTTCTTCAAGGTGACACCCAAAACACTCAATGGAACCTCCTGCTTCCTGCAACAACTTTAAAAATGTATTTTCATTTGCAAAATAAAATGATTAGTAGGCATGTATTTTGACTTTTATGTGCAGAGATAGATGAATGATAAGTTCACGTCTAAATTTGCCTAAACGTTCTTGTGTGAAATGCACTGAAAAAGCAGAAAAATGTTATCATGGAAAAGAAAATTACTCATTATTGTACTTTAAATTTAGCTTTTTTTAAAAAACCAAAGTTGAATGAGATCACTTGAATTTGAAGATGAGCTGAAAATGGATTCTAAAACTCTTCTCCCCCCCTGCCCAGAACAAGCTAGCAAAAGTGCAGAGAGTAGAATATATTATATTGAGGGCTAATTACAGAAGTGTGAAATACTTCTATTAATACCAAATTTTCATTAAGAACTGTTAGAATTAATAGAAAAAGGCCAGTGACTAGAGGCTTAATTCATATTATGTTCCTATTTTTAAAAAAGATATATACGTCACTATTTACTTTTATAAAATATTTATACAAGTATCATAAAACAAAAGTCAAATAACAGTAGTACTAAAATCAATAGACATAGTATTACAATATGTTATTAACATGAATAATTAATAAAAGTAAATTATTTTTAATTTAAAACAAATTGCTAACTCCATATAAAATAAGAAAAACTCCATGGTGATGTATTAAAAATTGAATATTATTGATGCTGAAACCAAAATGAATTATTTGTTTCATACATGAACCATGAGCATATTTTGGGAAAAGTTTTTCAGTAGCTAGCAAAATTTCTTTGACTTTAAACTAGTTGAGGGGTATAAAGTGTTTGCTTTTGAATGAGAAAATGGGTTTCTCTCTGTCTTCTAGCAATCCAGTAGCATCATTTTTTTGAGGCAAGGAGTTCAGCATTGAGCTATGTTTCAGCCCCTTGAAAGGGTTTTTTGAATGACTACTTGATTTTGGAAAGGAAAGGCTGTATCTGTTTATTGTTATGAAGCTGAAGGTCCACCCTTTCCTCCCAATAAAGTATTTTGGATTCCAGGTGTCCACCAGTTTTGCTATCCATTGGAAGAGAATAGGGGGTAATTATAAATTCACATTTGTATCCCATTGTTCTGAAAGTCTGGTCTAGAAAAACTTCTCACGCAGCTTGCTTTATGCCACCTGCATATGGTTGGTCACTGAGATTTTTTTGCTAGTGTATTTAGACATACATGTTTCCCGTGGTTTTTCTTTCTTTTGGGGGGAGGGTGAGTATCTTGAAAGAACTTTACAAAACTTAAGTGACTCAGACATCAGATATTAAAATCTGGAAATAGAAATATTTCATTTGCAAAATGGTTTCTGCTTTGTGCTACAAAATTGCAAACCAGAATTACAAGCATAATACATGTAAACCACACCACCCAAAAATACTGCTGGTTTGGAGTGAAGAAAGAAAGCCTAAAAGAACAAATTAAGAAGATTAAAAAAAAAAAACCCAAAAAATTAAGAGAGTAAGGAATGCCAAAAACAAAACAAAGCAAAGCAAAACAAAATGCCTATATCCCTGACCACTGGCGTCTCCCTATGATGGTAGCAATGTAGCAATCAGAGAGTAGAAAGGTGACAGGGAGGGAGCATTAGGAGCTACTTTGGTGTGATTTAGATTTTTTTAAATTTAATTTAATTTTTAAAATTTTTTTTTGGCAGAACCGGGGATTGAACTCAGGCCTTTATACTAGCCAAGCAAGCACTTACTCTACTGAGCTGTCTCCTAGCCCGAGATATTTTTTTATGATGTTAGTAATGGCAGTAGCTAACAATTTTAAGTGTTTCATCATTCACTATTTCAGATCCTGAAAGGCTTATTCTAAGTGAATCATCTAATTTAACCCTTTAAACAACTTACTGGTAAAATATACTATTGCAATAACATTTTACCGAGGTTTCTAGATATTAACCCATTTCCTGAGGTCCCACTGCTTATAGTTGATGAGATGCAGGAAAAGAAGCATCCTTCAGACTGTGTTCCTGGGGACTTACTTTCCTAGTGAGCTGCATTTCTGATCTGTCATTAAACTGCTATTATAGGAAGTAAAAACTAGAATGACAGGGATTTTTAAAATCTTGTTAATCTTGTTGGCAGCTAAGAAGCTGTAAGCATTTAAGCATTAAAATCTGGGGGAAAGAGCTATATCTACGTATGCAGGCAGGATGGCTTGGATAACTGCACTGTGGATTTTTTCTGGTCTATGGAAAAGAGCAGTTAGTGCTTCATTATGTTTTGTCTGTTTTTTACTTCTTTCTTCTTTTTCGTTTGTGTTAATTTCTTATCTATTTTTTCTTTCTTTTTTCAATTTTGTATGCTGATATCCAGGAATCTGAGATACTAATTTGGAGACGCTAGGTAATACAACAAAAACTATGGAATTTATATTATTATTATTATGATTATTGTATTTTAGGGAAGGGTCTACACGGTGTTCAGGGTCTCACTACTAGATCGGACTTATAGTGATCCTCCTGTTTACAGCCTCCAAAGAGCTGGGATTACAGGTGTGCACCAGCATGGCCAGTCTCAATTGCTGTCTCAGCGCACCCCCTGGGACAGGCCAGCATAGCAGGCTCGAGGATCAAACCCCTGGTCCCTGCGCCTGCTTGAGGGTGCTTTAATCCACTCAGCTATTCCACTGGCCCTCATATTATTTTGTTTAGTAACATTCTATGTCATTTGTAATTTTTTCTTTTTTAATACTATTTTGCATTCTCTTTAAGAAGAATTAAAAACCTTAATAACACTGAAATGGGCTTAAATGTGTTTGTAGTAACAGTTCAGACAAAAACATCTTAATTTGGTGTGGTTCAACAAGTAGGCTATATTTGCAAATAAATTGATTGATTAATACCACTTAAAGGATTAATATTCATCAGGACCTAAAGGATTAATGTTCATCACCACCTAAATCCAGACCATTTTTATTATTCCCAGTCATCAGTGTGTGCAAACATTGTCAAAGAAGTTTGCTTATACCTCAAAATATAAGCACAAAGAGTGGAAAGTATGAACTGAAAAATGTAATGCATTTATTTGGTAGTCTTACTTTAGTTTATATGAAGTATTTTGCTAAATCTATGTAATATTATTTAACATTACAATTATTTTAATTGTTTACTTTAAAATTAAAGAATAAATCAGGAAAACAGGCTTTATAGTGATATTCAGGGCAGTCCAGTTTTCAAAAATACATTAATATATAGAAGTAGAAATTCATTACCTTTATACTATAATTTTTATACTTTTTAAGAAACTGATATATTCATCTAAGTCAAATGAAAGAAAAAATTTCATTGGTTTTTTTTTTTTTTGGCTATTTTTATGGGCCTAATGCTTATTTAAACAACCACAAGAACAACAGCAGAAACCTTGCCAAATTTTACAGATACGTAAGTTTTTTTGTAAAAATGTAACTAGTTTGACTTCCTGGTTCTTTGACAGCTTGGGACCCTATCCAAACTAGTCTCACATTCTCATATACATTTGTTTAGGAAAATACAGTTAAGATATACCTGTTTTTTTTTTTTTTTCTGATGGGGGGACCTTATAGTGTCATCAGAAATGGTAACTATGTGCTAAGACCTAGATCAAAGCAAGTGCCATTTTCTATATGCTTGGATAGAAGTTTTCAGAAGAGAGAAAAAATAAAAGTCTAGTACATTGGGATAATCCCAATATGTATCAAGAATGATTATAGTATACCTTGAGAAGCTTATAAAGAACTTACAAGCAGGGCCCAGGGAGATGGCTCAGTAGAATAAGCACTTCTCTGGCAAGCACAAGGGCCTGAGTTCAACCCCTGGTTCTCCCAAAGCAAACAAACAAACAAAGAAAGACAAAAAATAATGTACAAGGAAGGAAAAAGTTTACTGGGGCAAAAAATGAGTTGGGTATAGGTATTTTGAGTGGAAAACAATTCTTCAATTTTGGTTAGGTATAGGGATCTCTGAATTTTCTTTGTTAGGTATAAGTAAACAAAATTTTTAGCCAAAATCTGAAAATGTATTTTGACAAAACTAAAAGAATGAATAATTTATTCAGTATGTGAAAAGAGTATCATACAACTTTACATCAAATGAAGAGCATAAGGGATAGAGTTAGTTTTTGTTTTTAAAGTGGGCTCAACTTATTCTATTCTCTGTATAAAAATATACAGATTTTGTTTTCTTTTTGGGAAGGTTCTAAAATACAGGAGATCAGAGATTCAGTGGAAAATTGTCACCCCGCGGACTAGGGATATTGAAAGCTTCTTATAACAGTGCAATTTCCACAATTAACTAGCATATGTGACACCAAATATTGTCTTATTTTTAATTTAGATTCTTACTGAAATCAAAAACTGAGCTTATATGATTAGATGTGAAGAGCTTTAAAACTTGAAATTTCTTTAGAAAGATTTTAGCTGGTTTCCTTAGCTTTTAAAAGTCTTTATATGTGCTTCCCACTCAACTCTGAAAACCACATACATGGGTGGATAGATGAAGAATAGATAAAATATTCTTTATTCTGCTCAGTGTCATGATTAACTGGATTCTACAATCATAGTTCTACTATATTTTTCTGAATAGTATAATTAAAAAAACTTTTTTTTTATTTAGGACATCATTGCAGTCACTGATACCAGGGCCACAGGCCCAGCCTTGGACACTGATTTCTCTGGTCCATCAGGTTGTAAATAATTTTGAATTTGAATACTGTAACAGAACACATGCCTAGTCTTGTGACTTTCCATAAATTTATTATAATCTACTAGAATTGTGAGAATTTAAATTTCAGAACTTCTGAAATTTGTGCTATTTGTTTTACTCATATGTCATTTTTCTAAGAATAATCAAAGATTACAATAAAGAAGTCTTAGTCAAGTTACCATGGATATCTGATGTTTTGTCAACCCAAAGGCTTTGGTAGAACAAAGCACTGAGTAATTTGCTCACAAAGAGGAATGCAATTTCTCTAGTTTATTTTGGACAGTTAAAAACCAGATGGCAATGTTTTAGTCTATTTTCTGTTATACCAAATCACAGTCCAAGTGGTTTGTAAATTATAGAAGTTAACTTGGTTCTGGAGATTGGAGGCTTGAAGACCACGACACTGTTGTCTGGCTAGGGATTTCTTGTCTTTTCTTTCTTTCTTTTCTTTCTTTCTTTCTTTCTTTCTTTCTTTCTTTCTTTCTTTCTTTCTTTCTTTCTTTCTTTCTTTCTTTCTTCCTTCCTTCCTTCCTTCCTTCCTTCCTTCCTTCCTTCCTTCCTTCCTTCCTTCCTTCCTTCCTTCCTTCCTTTGCTGAGCCTGCCCTGGGGGTGGGGCCAGTACAGCATGTAGTGCTGGAGATTGAACCATGAACCCCGCACTTACCTAAGCAGGCTCTCTAGACCTCTGCACTATCTCGCTGGTCCCAGGTTAGGGCTTTCTTCTTGCTTTGTAATATGGCAGAGGACAGCACATGGGGAAGAAATGTTGCAGAATTCAAGAGATTCTAGAGACCACAGGAGCTTCAGGAAGATTTATTAGTTTTAGGTGAACATTGGCCCATGGGACTGAGTCCCAACAACTGAATGCTGAACTAAGGACAGGCTCCAGTTTTACATGTGCTGTCAAGGGTGTTGTCAAGGTGTGGAACTCTGAGGAGTGCAAAGAAGTTTAAAGCCGGCAATTCTTTCTTTTTCTTTTTTTTTTTTTTTTTTGGCTGAACTGGGGATTGAACTCAGGCCCTTGCACTAGCCTGGGAAGCGCTTATTCTACTGAGCCATCTCCCGGGACCCGAGCAGGCAATTCTGTAACAGCATATCTTGGTGCTCTTGCCTGAGTAAAACAAGATGTTATGAGAACATCCTCCTTGAGGAGGCTATAAATCTTTATTGACAAGGACAAGTTACTGCTTTGAAAGGCAGGAGAACACAGCAGCATGTATGAGATGGAGAGAGAGGAAAGACGGGAGTCAGCCATACTGCCTCATTAGAAGCTCTCCCCCATGATAACTAACTCTTCATCAATAACAATGTGTATTCATTAAGGAGGGGAAGGCCCAGTACCTCTCAAAGGCCCAATCAGTCACTTCTCAAAGGTACTACATATTAGTATTGCTAAAATGACAAATGTTCCCAAGACTTTTAGAGGGAACAGTTTGAATCCTAGCAAAGAAGTATTTAAAACAACTAACAATGCTTTGGTCGAAGTATCTTCAAATAAACATTATTGAATAGACATTGACAGCTAACTTTGTTAAGCACAATTGGATTGGTTCTTCTAGATTTGTGAGGCTTGAGATCTGGCTTGGTCATCCATGTGTATATCTTTGCCTACCTGAATCCAGTTTTGTCTGTAAAAGTGAGGTAAACAATTCCCTTCTTATATGAACATTGTGAATTCTAAATCAACAAATGTAAGAGTTGTCTCAGCCTATGGCCATTCAATTATAGAACATTCTAAGTATGTCATCATAACATAAAATAAAGTAGTTGCAAAATGAAAATGACTTATTTTGGAACTCAAATTGATTTAAAAATTTTTTCACTTATATCACTTTATTTAAATAATATAATATGCTTCTCTTTAAATATTTACCTAAACTTCTCATGAAGCTAATTTTTCTTTTGTTTCCTTTTGACACTCATTTTAATTTAGTTCTCATAAAATACTTGAAAAACTCAAGAGGTGTTACATTTTTCACTTAGATTTGATTTTGTGAGGCTATCACTTTTGTATTAAGAAGTTTTCAAAGTACTAATTGCCAAAATTTCTTCAGAGCAAATTGTCAGTTGTAATTTTCCTTTTGTAGTTGTTTTTAGTTTATTTTCTTAAATCACTTTGTAGCGAGTTTGCTTTGAACATAGTTCAGACATTTCATAATTTGTGTTTAGAAAGTTGTGGTTTTCCTATGTCTAAATAATATCCAATTTCTAGAATGCCTAATGATAAAGTGGTATGCTATTTAACATCTGTAAATTGAAACATATCTGTGAAATGGACATGACCTAGTTATCCAAATAAACTCATTTTTCTACATCTTTCAGACATATTAAAATATACTTTACTTAGATTTTTATATTCAAGCAAAACCTTTGTGGTCAAAGGTTTAGATAATTGCATCAACTTACTGTCAGAGGGAATTTGAAAAAGAAGAAAAGCAAAGAATGTGTAGACACACTCTGAAGATAACTTGAAATTTGTCCAATATGTGGATGTACTCTAATACACAGCTCTTGGGAACATAAATGTGGCTTACAGAGAATATTTTGACAATATTTATCAAAATGTAAAGGGTATATATGTTTTTACTACTTTATTTACTTATAAATAAACACCCCATGTAACATGAGGATATTCATTATAACATTGTTTAAAAAGCAAAAGATTAGAGTTAATGTAACTGATGATCAGTATGTTTTTGGCTCCTAAGTTGTTGGTTGTATGGTTTCCTTATGAGTTGCAGATGGGCTTGGGTTAAGAGCACAGGCTTTGTTGCTAAGCTGGTTACCTTCTTAGTCTAATTCCTCTGTTTAGTGTTCTGAGCAGGAATTGTTAAGCCTCTCTTTGTTCACATCAGAGTACCTGCAAAATGGGTAATGATAACACCTGTAATTGACTTTATAAACTTAATTCAAGGTTGATTAAAATATTCAGTATTTAGCACAGTGTCAGCACAGAAGAAACCCTTCATGGCCAATAGATCCTCTACCTGCTACAAATATTCATTGCAAACAAAAGCACACAAAATCACCATCCATCAGTAGTAAGTGTCACCACTGAGAAGCACAGAAGTTACTTCACTGACCACATAAGAAATATAAAGTACATGTGTTGGTATATAAGTCTTGCTCTATCTAGGTCTTAACCATCCAGCAGAAAAGTATAAAAATGAAGTATACATTGCGGGGCCATAATATTAAGTTGAGCTGTAAATGGCTATGGTCGACAACTTCTTTGAATAACTCACTATTGTTGTGGAATGCTCGACTGTGTTGGATTGTGGTGTCGAGTTCAAGCACCTAAGTTAGTTGAATGACAATGGAGTGCCCACGTTTGACAGGTACAGACAAAGGAAGGGGTATAGAGAGAAAAAATCATGATGTGTGTGTATAGACAGTACAGTTGGGATAGATAATGCTGTGCTTCTACATAATCCTATGAGAGGCAAGATCTGCACTAATGGTGGTTGGACAGGATATTATGTCGGCTTCTAGTACTATGGTCATCCACTAGGAAAATAATTATTGAATTTTTGGTATAATTCAGGTATAAAAAATAAGTAAGCAGCTACACTATAAGAGACATCTGCTTAAATAATATCTGTAAATATAATATCATGTATGCACCTTGTACAATACCAAAACTTTATGAAAACAGTTTGCAATGTATTAATTTATTGAATCTGCCTTGTTAAGGTGTTCTTGAAACTGTCTGATTGATATTCGTACTTCAATAAAATAAAAAATAAAATAAAGAAAAGAAAAAGAAAAAAAAAAGAGAAGCACAGAGGGAGAAGCAATATTGTTCATGATGAACAGACATACATGTGAATGTAGATGATCCTACAACATAGATTATTTGTGTGTAGGTTACAGTAGGTTAACTTTACCAAACTGCATCTTTCAGCAGGAAAAACAACTCAAATGCTAATTTCTGTAACTGTACATGCCAGTGTGATCATATTCAATTTTATTTTAGAGCTGCCTTTGGACTGTTGCCTAGATCTTCAGGAGCTGAAACCATGGGTATCAATTGTTATCTCCCTGTGGGGATGAGTCACGGCAGCTACATGTCCCAATAGTAGGAAGAAAGAATAGTTCACTAAAGTCCTATCACGTGATCCTATCTCAGGGACCAGAGAAAACTATTTAGAAGAGGAGTTCTCCAGATGATGGGTGTGTTAAGAGCATTCCCTCAGCAAGGTGAGATCATTCAGTAACATGGGAAGTGACCTCTAGCTGGCTAACAAGGTGACCTGTGGTGAGAAAGCTAGGGAAACATGGAAGGGGAGAATAAATCATATACTCTGGAATCCTTCCTGAATGTTGTTCAACTAGATATGCAAAGATCCAAGGTTGTGGAAAAAATGTGAAACAATGTAAAAACACATTTTTAAAAAAACCAAACAAACCATCTATTTTGATTTCATGGAGGTCCTTGCCTGAAATTTTCACTCCAGAATTGCAGTATATTTTATTTCTAAAACATTTTACATTTATATTTTTGGAATTAATTTTGGCAACAGTTATTATAATCTGTGTTAAATACAAAATAGTGATTGATGATAAAGAAGGACATGGTTTTCAGGTTTTTTTTTTCTATACTTTAGGGATGGGCCTACAGGGTGTTCAGGGTCTCACTACTAGATCAGACTCTTAGTGATTCTCCTGTTTACATCTGCTAAAATGCTGAGATTACAGGTGCACACCACCACTCCCAGTCTCAATCGCCATCTCAGTGTTCCCCAAGGGTGGGGCCAGTATGGCAGGCCCAGGGATTGAACCCTTGGCCCATGCATCTGAGTTTTCACTTTTAATATCCTACAGACTCAATTGTTTTCCCTATGCCTGACACCTGTAAAATTATACTGTCAAATGTCTTTAAGGGTAATGACTTTTAGACACAGCCCCTTGAATAATGACAAATTAAGACATTATGGCTAATAGTTGTGAATAAATAAAACATTTCTGATGGACAGTCTTGAATTTTTTGTGCAGTACAATTCCCATAGAAATAGGCACCCCAAATTTTAAAATAGCAGACATTGGTTCTGTCTTGCTTCTTCTCCTATAACGATTTACTTAATGAAATTAAAAAAGAGGAAAGAAAAGGTCAACTTGAATGAAATTGTGAAATCATTTAGCTCTAAATATAGCACTTTTTCAGCAGGGCAAAAGAAGGCAGCACAATACATAATGCTTTATAGAATTATCGGTGGGTTTGAGAGAAGAGAAAGAGAAAAACTGTTAAGATCGGTCTTTCAGAATTGAAAGATTTCTATTTAACTTGAGAGGCTTCTTTCCCCTTAAAGTTCTTGATTGATGCTACTATTATTTACATTTACTTTCATTATGTGAAATGTTTTTAATTTGTAGTGGAGTCAGGTGAACCTAAGTCCTCCAAATCAAAAATCTCTTGTTTATAACAACAGATATAGTATGTCAGTGTGGTTGATCGACAACTGCTGATCAATTTGTAAGCCTGAGATGAACTGATCCAGCTTGGTACTGGGTGTGAGAGGTCCACCTGAGGCTTGCTACCAGAGGCAGAAGAAGCAGAAATGGAGAAGATGAGAAGCTGGAAACAGTCACATGCTCTTACAAGGCTATAGAGAGCGTTGGTTCTCTTGAAGGAGCTTGTCATGCTGGCTTTCCTGATCAACTCAGTTGTTCTCATCATTAAATGAGCTCATGACCTTTCTGTCACCAAGAATGGCTACTGTTCACTTTCGGGGGAGGGGGGGATCAGGTCCTCACTGAGCATAACTCACTTCCTGGCTCTGGAGGGGAGGATGGTATATAGCTCAGTCTCCTGGAGAAACCTGTCACATTGGCTTTCCTGAAGGGACCCTGGCTTTCCTCAGAGTCAGAGGAGCTCAGGTCCTGTCACTGAGGATTACTGTGGTACTTTGGGAGAAGCTCCAGTTCTTACCTTCAACATTGATTCTGGGCTCCAGTTCCTTCAGCCTACTTGCACAGATCTTTCATCCTACTAGCAAAGACTTTCTAGTTTCCACCAATGCCCTTCAGGCCTTCCCAGCATGGATCCATGAAACAGACCTGCTTGAGTCTTTGTTGTGGGCTCTTGTCCTCTACTTGGACTCATGGGAAGTATTATAGTTCACTTTAGGTCTTTAGCTGGAATCATGGGACATGATCATGGGATTTGGCCCTCCACTGGATTCTTTGATCTTTGGTGTATGGACAGATTTCGTGGACTCCTTGTATATGATTCTTTTGGTGATCTATTATAAAATAGTATTATAAACTGTGTCCTGTATTATATTGTTTCCTTTGCAAGACCACAAACTGCAACAGTCAGGCTGCTACTGGTTTCTACAATGCCTCTATGAAGAGATACATTTGTAGCATCTCTGAGGTGCCAGTAGTACTGATACCATGCATTTTTGGAGTTTAGCATAAAGAGATATACCAGTCATGTATAATATGAATCTCCACTTCTCCTCTCTTAGGCTTTGAACTATTGTTGGCACAGAAACTGTAGATAAGGAACAGAGGAGGAACAGGAGCAGGCATAGGAATCTGGAGAGTAAATTTGATTTTGTGAAATTTACATTTAAAAAAATAAGAGATGTGAATTTAGAGACTAAATTTGAAAGGTATGGTGACAAATACTGTAGTTCTTGGTTACCTGCATGTAGACATTAACTGAAACATGACAAAGATTGCTTCACCTGAATATGTAGCGAGGAAGGAAGGGAATGCTGGAATTCTGTGCTTGTTGCATGAGGCCACATGAAGAAGAACTCAAACTCTGTGAAGGATCAAAACAGGCAGCAATGTGAGAGGACACAAACAGAATGTAGAACATAGAAGGAGACCTGCAAATAGAAGCAAATTCAGGGGTTAGGAGGTAGTATCAGTAGTTAGTGGCAGAGATTTTTTTATTAGTGTTAAAGATTGAATTTAGGGCACTAATGCTGTGCTATACCCTGGGCCTTTTGTTTATATGTGTGCTGGCAAGTATTTTTCTCTTTTCCCTGAATGACTCAGAGATCAAGGTACACTGTCATAGTGTCCAAGGTCAGGTGTTTAGCTGCTTGACCTTCTAATCCCACCACTATATATTCAGGGAAAGATCTGCTTTGTGTTTGAGTCAGTTGATCAGTCAGTCAGTCAGTCAGTTAGTCAGTCAGTCTGTCAGTCAGTCAGCAGTTTCTCTGTCTCTTGCCATACATATGTGTGTATATGTATTGATGTATTTCAAACTTGGCCAGGGAAGTATCTCAGCAGCATAAGTGCCTGCCTGACAAGCACAAGGTCCTGAGTTTGATCACTAGTATAGTAAAAACAACAATAGCAACAAAAATCCAAACAAGAAAAAAAAGAAAAAAAAAACTTCTTCCTCCAAATTTACTTAGATACCACATTTTATCCTGCTTATATATTTTCATGATTTTTTTGTGTAAGAATAGGATCTTATATAAAAAATCAAATCCCTATTTTATTATCAGAAAAAAAATTTGAGGTTGGTAACAACAAATGTCATGCAGGTTGCAAAATATGACAAGCTGCCTAACAAGTAATAATTTCTGAGATCAGGCTCCTCAATGGGAATGATTTGAAATTTAAAAACACATACAGGTTTGTTATTTGGGTCAAATAGAAAAAATATTTGCCAAAGATTTGTTATAACCTGAGAATCTAGCATAATATCTCCCACACAATTTTATCACCATCTTCACTTTAACATAAAATGGGGTTTAGCCTGTGGTATCATCTTACTCTTCTGGAAAAATGAGAAGAAATAAAAGAGGATATTAATAAGGACCTTATGACAATTGAAATGAGTGACTTTTCATTTAATTGGATCTGGGTTGTTTTTAGATTACCAAAATCAAGGGTGTAAAGCCAAAAGGAAGATGCTTTTGTTTAATGCTTGCAGATAAATTTTGTTTCCAATATGAAATTTTAAAAATCTTTACAAAACATTATTTAATAAGGGCAAGAAAGTGGATAAAATAAATGTTTGTGCTGAGATTGTATATGTTCCTTAGAGACTAATTTTATCAGAAATAAGAAAGCTGCCTAGCCTATTTTTAAAGAGCCAAATCACATTTCTGTACTTTTAAGTTTAGTGTATCTTAGCAACCCACAGAACAGAATATGCATGCCTGAGAACAAGAGTCCCACTCCTGAATCCTGTGTTTTATGGAAATGTCAAAGTTCATGATTTTCCATTATGTTCTTTGGGTAAGTAAGCTAGACCTTCTAAAAAATATAAGAAGGTCTTTTCATTGTAATATTTTATGGAAGAAGGATAAGTTGACTTTTCCTTTGGATTATAGAATTTATACAGTGTTTTAGAGAGCTCAGTCAATTTTCACTGCAGAGTTGGAAGGAAATTAAAATTCTAGGCAAGCTATTTATTTATTTGGTACAGGGTTGCGTTACACAGCATGGACTCATATTGATCCTCTTATTTTAGCCACCCCAGCTCTGGGATTATAGGCGTGTGCCACCACATCCATTTTCTGTCCAGCACAGGGCTCCCAGGGTTCCTGCCTAGTATGATATGCTATACCTGGGACTGAACCTGGGTCCTTGTACTTTGCCAGGTAGGCGAGTTAGTTGCCGAGCTCTCTCCCCAGCTTGTCAGGCAGGCATTTTTAAAGATGAGAATATCACCTAGGTTCATAAAGTCAATAATTTTTGAGGAAGCTAAATATCCTAGGCACAACCATTGTTTACATGTAAATCATTTTATTATAAATTTGGGAATATACAGTTATAGGTCTGTTGTTGCCATGTATTATGCTAAGAATTAAATAAATCTTAATAAAAATTGCTGTTTCTGTCTTCAATGCAGAGACTGTAAGGGAAAGAAAATGCTAAAACAATTATATAATATAGTGAGAGCAATATTAAATGATGCATGTCAGGATATTGTATCCATTGTAGTACAAATGCAAGAGACATAGACATATAAGAAGTTACTTTCTTTAGGGAATAAATATTTTTAACTAACCTACTTTAAACACATATAACACAAAAACTTCCATATGTAACGAAAAAAGAAATTTCACATCTAGCTTGAATTCCACTTAAACAGTACTGGAATAATTTTTTTCTGTTTAGTATGCTTACAGAGTTAGGATTAATAATATAGTATGTAAAAAAAATATACAGCCAATTTGCTTTGGCTGTAATGTGTATCAAATTTTGTAAAAACACATTTATCCCAGAGTTGTTTTTATTATTATAAATTCCAAAGTATACAATAAATTTACTTGATTAATTTCCTTTATGGTTTAAATGTTGACTCAGTCACTTTGATCAAACACAAAGTAGCAAAAGTTTTATTTCTTGTCAGACTTTTGTTTATAAACTCTGTGAGCAATGTTAGCTGTTTACTAAAGGAGGATACTTTCCTCCCAGTTTTTTAGCTTCATTTATATGTTAATAATTTAAAACTTTTTTTTCATGTTTTCTCAGAAATCCCTTTTCAATATCTTTAACAGAATAAATTACCTAGTCAAAAGAATATTATGAACCATATTCATGTTTTCTAGTGTGTTATTTGCTTTTCTTTGGTGTGGAACAAGAAGCATAAATGTGAAGAGTTGACAATTATGAAAAAGACAAGTTCCATCCACGTAGAATACTAAAATTTAGTCTAACCCATGTTTAATGCTGATAATTACAGCAAGTCATGAGCAAAATTAGTCATTATTGCTCAAGGCTTCATTAGATTACAAGCAAAAATGTTCCCTCTGTGCTCTTGCCAAGGAATAGCAGAGCTTGGTGCACAATTAGCAATTTTGCTCCAATTATCTGATGCTTTCACATGTACTCAATTTTCTGTTTGCCTCATTGTAGACAATACATTTAAGGTTTGAAGTTTGAAATCTGTCCACCCACTGTGGTTTTCTAAAGATGATGGCTTACTTTTATATAATTGCTTCCATGCAGCTTTTTTGTTTAGTAATAAACAAGGCTCCTGACAAATCTTTCTCAAATTTATCCAACTTAACTTCTATTACTACTTCTGCTACGTTCACTGCCTTTGTTCCAAACATATTCCTTTATCTTAACTAGACTAACGCTCAAAATCTTTCTTCTGGCACCTGAGGTGAATAGGATTCCCAACTCTATTGGGAAATCTTTATTTAAGAAAGATATTTTTTCTTAGCTCACCCTTTTGTCTGGAATGTTTCCTTGAATAGGAAAACAGAGAAGGGACACTTCCAACAATGATCAGCCAGATTGCATTAAAAATTCTTTTATGACCACTGTGTCAATGGCCTTGAACAAAGTAAAAAGGGAAGAAGCCCCTAGAGAGGAAGGAGTAGCACTGGATCAGAAAGGAAGGTTTGTTATAGCCCTGAAGGCTCAGGTATACAGCCACAGACTTATAAAGTCTCTGCTAAAGGGCTGGGGAGATGGCTCAGTGGAATATGTATTTCCCTGGCGAGTACAAGGGCCTGAGTTCAATCCCCAGTTCCACAAAAAAAAGAAAAAAGAAAAAAAAGTCTCTGCTGCAGCAGATTGTGGTGGAAGAGAAGACAGTGACTGACAAAGCAGTAATGGCATCGGGTCTGTAACACTGAGTATTGCAAAGTACTGAAGACACTTCTGTCCGTGGAGCTCACAAATATAGGATGTTAACAAATGGTGCAGTGGAATCTATCAAATGAATAAATGCAGTTGTTATGGTTTAGATCTAAAAGGTCCCCCTGAAGCTTGCTGTGTTCATGGATGGGGTGTTTGAGGCAACTGGCTCACTGGGCACTGTTTGCAGTACTGAGCACTACCACCAGTGGATTAAGCCATCTAGGGGTTCATAGGAAATTATCTGGATACTCGCACCTATCATAATAGTGGGGAAATAATCCAGAGTGCTTTGCAAATGCTTTCTGCTTAGACCAGTTCCTAAATGGTATGGTGGGACTGGTATGCAGAATTATGACTCATAGAGACACTCCAGTTTAATTTCTGAGAACTTTGAAGATTAAGTGGTCAAAGGAAATGATTGAATAAAGACTTTAAGGCTGAATGTTTGTCTGGATAATCTAATAGGTCTAAGGTAATCATGAGGGTCTTTATGAAAAAAATCAGAGGGAGACAAGAGAATTAGAATCAGAGAAAGATGTATTGACATAGGGAAGTGAAACTCCTGACCTGACCTGGATGAGTTCGTGTTCTCTAAAACCAAAGAATGAACTTTAGGAACATACAGAGTTTGAGAGTAGAATTATTTATTAGGAAAGAAAGCTTGTATCTGAGAGAGACTAAAGAGGGGCCTTAGTGGGTTGCCCAGGAAGCTAAACCATGCAGAGCTAAGGTGGTGAATATGGGATCTCACTTAGGTGGATGTGGGGTGGGACAAAACTATGTTCAACCAAGGGGATTACAAACACCATTGCTCAGGTAAACATTGTATTCATGGGAATTCGTAACAGCAATAATACATTTGATAGGAATAATACATTTGATAGCAATTCCTATTTTTAAGTACAGACCCAGAGATACAGGGAAATAAGAGCTATAATGATTTCCAGGAAGAAGAGATTGTAATTATTGTTCTCTTCAAAACAGGACCAAATGGGGAAGGGAGTCATGTAGCAAGCAAGCATGAATGAATGTAAAAGAGGACTTTATCTGGTAGCCATCAGATAAGGATTTTTTTCCTGGTTTTCCTTGGGGCTAAGATAGATCCCAGGTACTAATCTTTAGGGAGGTTAGCATTTATTTGATCTTTGGTCTTTAGGTCTGGCTCACAGCTGGAGCAGCTGTCCCTCTTACAGGTCTAGGTAGCTTGTCTTCTGTGTTATCTCTTTGGAGGGCTTGGCCCTACCTGACTGCCTGTAATACTTTTATCTAACTTGGCTTCCTGCAACAGTATGACCTTCAAACAAGGGCCAAAATGCTACACCATTGACTTTGAAAACACAGGAAAGACCCATACGCCAAAGAGTCCCAAGGTTCTCTCCAAGTTGAAATAAATCCTTCTTAGATGAATGTGGGCCAGCAGAAGCTTTGACTTAGCACAGTTAGATTTGTGTTAGATATCTACAGACTGTACGCTAGTAAGATTTCTTTTGGTATAAAAACATCGCATTCATGGGACTTTGTAGGAACAAGCAATTCCCATTTTTTAAGTACAGACCCCGAGATACGGGGAAATAAGAGCTATAATGGCTTCCAGGAAGATGAGATTCAATTATGGTTCTCTTCAAACCAGAACAGCAGAGAGCACTTGTACTCTTTGGTTTTACAAGTTCTCTTATCAATTACAAGTGCTTATGTATGCTCAGTTTCAGATTCTGCAGAAGATTTAAATATCATTTGGGTTCATTTTACAGTACAATTCATTCTAGCAGGAAAATAGAAACAATTTGTATTTATTTCTTGAGCATTTAATGTATTTTAAAGCTACTCATAGCTGCTTAATTACAAGAGTGCCCCATTGCTTCACATAATCTAGAACAATGTTTTCTATTGACCATGAGCCACATATTTTACAATGGAAGCAGAAGATGATGGCATTTTTTTTTTTACTATACCTAAACTTCTGCCAGACTGTTCTTTTCTTCTCCATCTGTGGCCTAAATTTCTCCGCACTCTGTTTGTCTACTAAGGATGCAGTAGTAAAGAGCAGGATGAAAAGAGTAGAACAATATTACTATTAATCAATTGTTATTTATTATTTTAGCCCTGCATTGTAATAGGCAGTGTCAGCAGTGCTAAAAGTATAATATATCTCCTTCCCACTCTGCTCTCATTGCTTGGGTTCTCTTGGGTGCTAACTACAATTTTTTTTTCTGTATTAACTTCTATTTCCAAACCTTCCCAATTATCACGGAAATACCTAGGTTTGTGCGGTCTTCACTATGTTATGGAATTTTCAGGGTAGCTACAAAAGTGTGACTGCTAGTAAATGTGTCTGTTTGTCTTTCTTACAGGTTTTGAGGTTGATAGGAAAAGAGATTAAAAGAGGAAAGAGACAACACAGGAGAGGAGAGAAAACTAAAGAAGGGGCTGGGGAAAACACTCTTAGATGACAAGAGAAATCCTTAATTTTGATGACTAAGCATTTACAACCAAGAAGTCTTGTTTGTGAAATAAATTATTTAAAATCACATGGCTCAGGTGTTCCCACAAATACTCAGGTCTAATGTTAATAAGAAGACTAATTATTATGTTTAAAGGAGAATGGATTATCAGAGCCATATTTAAGTATGATCTTCTCCCATCAATCAGCTGTTTCATCTTTTGTGAGATATTTATGCATCAGGTGTTATTGAAAAGTGCAGTCTTAAGGTTTCTTGAAAGCAAGTGGTAATATTCAATCATATGTTCACTCTTCTATAACCATATATGTTAAGCTGAGCAACAGATTTGTTGATTAAAATAGATAATATATCAACTATTATTAATCAGCTACTTTGTTTAGAAAATCCGCAATGTGTGTATTGTAATATTTTACTGTATTTCTTTGTTTCTGATTTTGTTCTTGCTTTTGTTGTTACTTGTAAAAATTAAATTAAATTAAATTTGAAAAATAATAAAACACATTTAGAAAATCTGGGAAAAAAATAGAAGGTCAGTCAATGCTTAAATTTTTAACTCTCTTCCCTTTTGTGAGTATTGCTGGAGTTGCAGCAGCCAAAATGAAGTTTAATCCTTTTGTGACTTTGGACAGAAGCAAAAACCATAAAAGACATTTCAATATGCCTTCCCACATTTGCAGGAAAATTATGTCTCCTCCTCTTTCCAAAGAGCTGAGACAGAAATACAATGTTTGTTCTATGCCCATCTGAAAGGATGATGTTCAGGTTGTGAGAGGACACTGTAAGGGTCAGCAGATCGGCAAAGTAGTCCAGGTTTACAGGAAGAAGTATGTTGTCTAGCCTGAACGGGGACAGCAGGAAAAGGCAAACGGCACAGCTGTCCACATGGGCACTCACTCCAATGAGTGGTGATCACCAGGCTAACACTAGACAAAGATCGCAAAAAGATCCTGGAACGAAAGCCAAGTCTCGCCAAGGAGGAAAGGAAAAGGGCAAGTCCATAGAAGAAAGGGTTGAGAAGATGCAGGAATAAAGTCCTGCTCTGTGCAACTTTTAATTAAAAACTGCTAAAATGAAAAAAATATTTAAAACCTTATGACAGTAAAAGGTAGATTGCCTTTGATTCCTTTCACATTACTCTCTAAGAGTATGTACTCCATCATTCTTGCCCCCTTCTGAAGCAGTTGAAATCCTTCTCTCTTGAGTATGTTCAGTTAGACTGTGATGCCTGAGTGGGTATCCTACATCTGCTCAGAATGTCTTCCCTTCATGAGCATTTTAACTTTGGAGAACAGCCTTGTGCCAGAGCCATGCATAGGTTTGATGAAGACATGCTGTAAAACAGAGTCTACTTTAGGGGGGGAAGGGAGTATTTTGAGAAGGATTAATGGCATTTTAAAAAATATGATAGGGTTTAACAAACTGAACCACTCCTGTGTAATTTGAGAATTCCTTGTATACTTAGGAAACACAACAGTTTCAATAATAATAGTACATAAACTTAGATAGACGCCTTTTTGCACTCTTTTAGAATATTTCAAATTCGATTTTATATCCTCTTTTTTTTTTTTTTTTGTGGTAGTGGTGGCAACTGAACCTAGGACCCTAAGCATGGTGATTACTTTGCTACTGAGCTATAACCCCACTCCTTCAACTTTCAATTTTTAACATCTCCTTCTCCATAATCATGTATTTATAAAGGTCAATATTTTGTGAGAAGTCCATGTTTGCTTCTTTTCTGTTTGGAAGTGTCCCTAGTTCAATGATCTTCCTGATCAGATCTGATCTGTCTGTCTCTTTCTCTCTCTGCCTTCTCCATCTCTCTTTCTCTGTCTCCCTCTCCTTTCTCTTCTCTCTCTCTTTCTCCTTTACTCCCCCACCCTCTCTTCTCTCAATCTATTTCTCTCTCTTTGTTCAAACCAAAACTAGGCAGGCAACAGATGTTTATAAATGCTAGGTAGAGGAAAAATGAATTATCCTCACTGGTAAGGATTTATTTTACTAGTAGTGTGACTAAGTAATCTTTCTTTTTTGACATTAGGACTTTTTCTTTTACAGGAATGGAAAAACATGATTTAATGTGAAAAGTCACTATTATGATCTATTATAATCTTTACCCCCAGATAGAAAGGAACAATTTGTTTTTTTCCATCAGTGTCTAAATTGTGGGCAACAAATTTCCGTTTCTAAATGTAATTGCTGTGCAGATCCTGTTCATTTTGTTCCTCTTGGTCTCCCTGAAGCATTCCTCCAGGCTTTTACCTCTGTTTTAAGAACATACTTGTCAGCTGCTATTGAGACAACATTTCTACCTGAATACAAAGGTAAGAAAGAATTCTAGTCACGCAGCCAGGGAACCAGCAATGCTGTTTGTGTGCTCCAGGTGGAGGAGGCGGTGCCCCACGCAATTCTGAATGTGAAGAGGAACAATTGCTGGGTAAGGCCTTGTACTATATTTTCTCAAAAACAACAAACAAGTTAAGTGTCAGAATAAGGGTTAGGCTTTCATTCCTCTATTAAATGTCTGAAAAAACTGATTTTTTAAAAAAATAACATTTTTAGGGCCAGCCAAATAGCTCAGTGGATTAAAGTGCCTGCAAACAAGCACATTGGTCAGGGGTTTGATCCCTGGGCCTGCCGTGCCCCGCCCCTGGTGTGCTTTGAGGTGGCAATAGAGGTTAGGAGTGGTGGCGCAAGCCTGTAATCCCAGCTCTTGGGAGGCTGTAAACAGGTTGATCAGTATGAGTCAAATTTAGCAGTGAGACCCTGAACACCTTGTAGATGCTTCCCTAAGATACGAAAAAAAAATTTTTTTTTGATAGTTTTGGCTGTTCTTTTGCATACTCCTTGAAATCTCTATTTTCTTTTGATTTAGTGAAATTCCAGTAAGATGAATAAGGTTGTACTTTTTACCAAAATATACAGACTTTTCTTGCTAAAAGATCTGGTGGTGGGGTATGATGAGAAAAGAGGTAGGGGAGAGGATGTTGTTGGGGGGATGTCTTGGTTACTCTTCTCTCTTTGCTGGGATAAACACATGAATCTCAAACTGAAGGAAGGAAAGGTTTATTTAGCTCACAGTTACTGGAGGTTTCAGTCCATACCCAGCTGGGTTCAACACAGACTGGCACATGGCAGAGAGTAAACTTTCAGGGCTATGGCAAAGAGCAGAGCAAAATGGAGAAGTAGAAACAATGGACAAATAGTCTGTCTCTTTGTCTCTCTTATATTACTTTCAAGCTATTCTCCTCAGGCTGGATGTAGCACTCACACTTATAATTGCAGCAGTGTTCAGACACATAATTCCAGCCTTGCATCACCCATAAAATCCCAGTGGATCATGAGTTAATCACAAACTCTAGAAGTCTGCCCCATGGAATGCACGAGGCCTTAGGCCACACCTATTGACAAACCATAAGAAGAATAGATCAATATGTACATATGACAGTGTCACAGTGAAACCTGTTTTTCAGTATGGTTAGTATGAGCTAATGGAAACCTGTGCGTGTACACATAGACAATACCTGGATAATGTTATTCACATGCCTACTTTATTCTCAAGCAAGTTCAAGTTGCACTGATAACACCAAGGAAAGATTCTTTCATTTAATGGATTATTTGAACCCCTTCAGTATGACAGTGAGTGCTATGAGAAGCTTAGTGAAGAGGATGGGTAGGGTGTCTCCCTGCAAGGCTGTTTAATTCCAGTGTTATTTGTTTGTTTATTTATTTATTTATTTGTTTGTTTGTTTATTTATTTTAGCGGTACCAGGGATTGAACTCAGGACCCTGTACTTGCCAGGCATCCAGTGTGTTTTTGAATATGGTATCTTACAACTCTGGACAAGCTCACTCAGGTCTTTCTGCATAGCATTTCTGTAGTGTCTTGCCTCAGAAAGGGTGAGATACCCTCTTAAGAAACTACCTGGGATATTCATTAATATGTGTACTGTCTCTCTAGAAAACCTAGAGAGCCTGTTTCAGTGAGCAGGACTGACTCAGAGATTTCTACTTCTGGAAACACTTCCTAAATGTTGTTTGAAGGACAAACATTTACAAATCATCAAAATTCTGGAGCAGAACATTTGAGTGACAAAATAATTGAAAAAAATCATATTGTATTGGTTAGTTTGGTCAGTCAAATTTGGGAGAATGTTTTTAAAGATATCTAAATTTAACACAGCAACGACCATGATGAGGAACAATGACTAAATCTCTTACATAACTGATCATTGAACTTTCTTCTGGCTCAGTCAGTACAAATTATAAGCAATAACTCTCACAAATTAGGCAAAATTGCTAAGACTTGTGAATATAAAGTAAACTTTTAAAATTCTGATAGATGGTGTAATACAGCATTGTATTTATTTTTAAGAGTTTGCACACAGAAAAACATTTTCTGTATGAATAGGTTGTATAAAAATGCCCTAATGCTGTAGAATAGTCCCAGTTCTTCATATAAGACCTATAACTAAAGTCTTTGTAATCCTAGAGAGAAATTCCTATCACAAATATTATTGCTTTGAGGAGTTGGGGAAATAGCTCAGTGGAATAAGTGCTTGCCTTGCAAGCATAGGGTCCTGAGTTTGATCCCTGGTACCACCAAAAAAAAAAAAAAATTACTGCTTTGAAAATGTTAATGATGACATTGTTGTATTTTATTTTTAGAGGTTTCATTATTAAAAATTAATATTTGAAGATTCTCCCAGAAACTTTTGCATTTCAAAAGACAACAAATAAAATGATTACTCTCCTACTTTATGCCAACTCTCTAAATTTACAATTTTTTTCTTCACTTGAGATTTGACACAGTCATTCTAAGATAAAATAACATGTTTACCTAGAAACAAAAAGAAAACTTATTTATGTTGGAATGATGAATGTTCAACTAACAGTATTAACTGTTGCAAACTTTTGTGAATGTACCTAAACCACTGACACATAGTCTTTAACAGGGTGAATTTTTTAAAATTAATTTTGTTGAGAAAGAAATTGCAATGAGACAGTTTCAAAACTGGTTGGCAAGAAAATTACAACAATTAATACATTGCATATTGTTTTCTTTGTAGTAGTCATTTATGGCACAATGCAGACATGATATCCTGTCCAAACACTATTGGCACAAATCTTCTTATTGAATATAAACAAAGTACCTATATATCTTCCCTAACTATTCTGTATATACAGATACAAAATTGTCCTTCATTTGTATCTTCTTTTTTTGTTTAGTTTTGTCAGAGATGAGGATTCCACTGCCATCCAAACATTGTAAGCGCATGAATTCAGCAAAATATTCCAATATAGTCCAGTAGTCCATGATAGTAGTGGGCTACCCACAGGACTGGCAATGTCTGAATCTGTTGACTTGAGCCTTCCACAGCTCAGCATATTAACACAGCTTCACTTTTCATACCACGTTTCTGCACCTTTCTGCTGGATAGTTAAGGCCAAGATAAAACAAGACCTATATAACAAGAAATGTAACTTTTGTATCTCACATGGCCAGTCAAGTCTCGTTGGTGCTTACCCTGAAACCCCATACAGCACTTAGCAGATCTTTTGTCAGTGTCAGGCATGTGAATGAGTCACAGCCATTGCTTGACCAATTTGCTCTCTGTAAAAGCCTGAGAGAATGTTTTCTCTCCATGTGACTCTTTTAGGCACATACTACATCATTGATCATATTCCTCTGTGGGACTAAAATCTCCTTGAAAAGAAAATTTGGGACACATCTGAGTTAAATGATGTTACAGTATAGGTTCTCCTATGTCTTGAGTCCTCACTGACCTCAAAAGCTTAGGGTCAAAATGTTGGCTGTCCTTGCAGCACTTCATTTTCTCTAATTTTTTTTTTCTGTGAATTTAGGTAGTTAACCCTCCAGAAGAGAAGCTTATTATTACTGTACAACATATGAAGTTGGGTTTAAACTCACCATCTGTCTAAATGTCAGACATCTTAGGCATAAGATGGAATATGTATTTTCCATCAAGTATTGATATGTTAAACTTTAAGTCTCTACCAAATATGGAAAAAGAATTAAAAATACTTTAAAAATATGAATAAACAAATACATATTTTTACACAGAAATTTAGAAATCTAACCATATGCATCCTTGTAACAGGACAGTCCTGTGACACATTTTTTTTTCTTGTCTCTTTTTTCATTTATTACTCTTAAGAAAATTTACTTGAGATAAAATCTGGCCTAATTGGTATGTCATGACAAGCACTATGTATTTAGAAGACCAGAATGACTGGAATTCCAAGCATGAGCCTAGTATTACACTTTACTATCTTCAGTGCAGTAGCTCAGTTCACAGGTATCAGCATATATAGTTAGTTAGGGTGAGAATCCCACCAAGTAACTGCTAGCTTCAGCAACATGTTGATAGCTCTATTTGTACTTCTTCTTTTGAGTTCTTATACTAAGGAGACTATACGGTATTTACACATGTGGGTCTGGTTTGCTTCACTTATGAGGAAGACAGTGAATTTTGTAGTGTGAAATTTTATAGTGTTACATCTATTCATGAATGCTTTTGTTTGCTAATAATTTGGTTCACAAACATAAAGGATTAGCACAATTTTGTTTTTGTTAGGAAACTCCGCTTTGGGTGAAAACCATGATTGTGGCCATCTTTCCTTCACAACTATAAATGTGCCTTCTTTTCCAATGTCATGGAAAAAATTAAGTTTGTAAACCAAGGAATCACCACAGCATCTCAATAAAGCTGTTAGAAATTTTTTTTTTACTTGATTTATGCTTAATATAAAATAGTAAAATACATTTGGTAAACTTTTGATGATGTGGAGAAAAAACAGAGTGTTAGAGAAAACAATTTTTCCTTTTGTTTTTAAACACTTCATCCTTCACAAACAAGGAGAACTTTTCTTCTTCTTCTCCTCCTTGTCCTCCTCTTCCTTCTTCTTCTTCTCCTCATCCTCCTCCTTCCGATCCTCCTCCTCCCTCTGCTCCTTGTCCTCCTCTTTCTCCTCTTCATCCTCCCTATTCCTCCTCCTCCTCCTCTTCGTGGTACTGGGGATTGAACTCAGGACACTGCACTTGCCAGGCAAGTGTTTATTCTACTGAGCTATCTCCTGACTTCTTATAAACTTTAGGATTTTAATGAAAGTACATAGCATGGGAAATTAAAACAAGAAAACATCTTGAATAATAATGGTTTTCCATGTTATTTATTTGCTATGTGTCTCATTGGAAGGCAACATATTCTACACTTATTCATATCCGATTGGGTTCATGAGTACATTAGGGCCAAAAGCAGGAATAAACTGACCAAGTAAACTGAAAGCCAGGACCTAGATAAATTAGGTAATCCTTGAGGGAAATTGGAACTATTAAAGACAAAGGATCAAAGAACTTCGCTGAGAACAAAGGGCCTGGCAAGCAGCTACATACTTGCTTTTTCATACATCCTGTGTCCCTTTCTCTGCCATTGTGTGCACCAGAAAGCTAGCTACACGCTTCTTGATGTGGGTACTTGTTTGCATCCATTTTGTTCTCTCATCTAGTGAGGGATTTTCCTTGTTCTTTCCACCAAACCATATCCTGTTTCATATGCCCACTGCCATCCTGTTTGTCCCATTCTTTCAGTGAAAGAAAAGTGTTTGAATCATTTAAATGTGGTGCAATGGCTGGATTAATCACACATTCTTTCTTGTTCTCACCCTCTATTTCTTTTTTACTCTAAGAAACTGTGGGTACTCTGCCAGCTAGTTAAAAACCCAGTGGAGCAGCAGCTACTGTGAAAGCAGAGGATGGGTTCCCTAGCATCTCCTGATATATCCCCCACTGCAAAAGTGAAGCTTTTAGTTAGACAAGGGGTGGGGTTCATTTTAGAGGTTTTTGGTTGTGTGGAGCTGATGAAAACAGGGGTGACAATTGTGTGACATTGGCAGGCTATTCCCTGGTGGGTGGTCCAAGATCATCTCGTGGAAGGACTCTGGGTCTTGACAGACCTACTACATATCTAGTAGAAAAATCTTCACTAGCCTATTGCCTCCATCCATCATTCCTCTATGAGGTGAGAGGTAAAAATCTCTTGGTGTTCTTCCACTATCCCCTTTTTCTGGCTGATCTGAGACCCTTGGGTCAAGAATCCTCTCCTAAGTCTCCACTAGGAGTTGTCTTACAGGGTCTTACTTTTCTCTCTCTGATAGAGAGAGAAAGTCTGTCTAACAGACTACCTTCCTTCTTCTTCAGATATCTCTATAGATTTACTGGGCCAGGAACAGGTTAGGATTTTCCCCACATTCTGGGCTCTTCTGTTCTCATAACCCTGGTATGTGAGTCACTTCCCTAATTTTAGGGATCTTCTATCTAACAAATAAAACCTAGGTTCTGTGAGCAACGTTTGTTAGTTTGTTAGCATGAGGTCAAAGGTAAAGAGGAGTCCCTCAGGCCACTTTACTGTTCTAGATGATCAGAAGTCAGCCTCACCGCATTTTGGCATCTCTCCCAGAACCCAGAGGCTGAGGGAAGATAATTTTGGAATTTGTTTACCTGCTTCTTTCAGGCTCTAGGAGAAGAGGACTACTTGTGTAGACAAGTACATAGCCCCGGCACACATTCCCAGGATGATGCGTCAACATTAGTGTCCACTGTCTATGGAGTGCAGATCCACTGTCTTGCTTTCATCAGCAGAGAGAGATGTAAAAAAAGAGGAACAGACAGTATAAGGGGCCACTTATCCCCTAACCTTTCTTATGGAGGATAATAACACTAAAGCTCAGAAAGAACTTTCCTGCTATTTCTCCATGGGATGCATCTGCTATTAGAAACTATCTCTAATGCAGATAAGTTATTATCAAAAGCTCTTTTCTATAGCAGCCCTAATAAAGAAGGGCTAAGAGAGGAATGGTTTGGTGCAATGGCTCTAGTACAAAGGTGTCTGAGCAGCCTACACTGTGTGACAGCTCCTCAAAAATTAAGACAAATATACTTCTTTAAGCAGGCCTTTCTTTCACAGTATAGAAGAGTTTCCCTTTCTTTATGATAATCTAATCATTGCTATAATTCATCACAAAATGATAATTGGTCATACCCATAAATGTTCTATTATATTTGTAATTATAAACCTATAATTGTAGCAGATTCTTATAGTTCAACTGGGCCAACACATCTAAGAATGCATTCTGATTTACAAGTAGTTATTTTGTATGTTCTTATGTTTGTTTGGCCATTTGAATTAATTAAATTATCTGTAACTGCTTTGTTAACGTTTTATTTTGCCCTTGTAGACATCTAGCTCTTTTGAATTTTCTTTAAAAAATGGCTATCTAGGTTTTTGAATATAGACAAATTCCTTTAAGACATTATAGGACAGCAGCCACTGGACTTGAGTCTTAGATGAGACTTGAGTATAAAAGCCATATGATTTCATAACTGTCACAGTGTAGGCTGCTCAGACACCTAAAAGTTATGTATAATTTAATTTGAGTGTATGTTTGTATATATCAATTTAAATATGTTTAGTTTGTCTACAGAGGTATATACTCTACTTGGGTTATGATAAGACAATTATATTAGCCCAAATCTTTTGATTCACATAGCTGAAGAGTTTAATTTATATCATTTGGTGAGAGTAAAACTGTCTTTAAAATTGATGACATTTTTCTATCCAGGTGACTAACCACTAAGAAAAACACAATGCTTACTGTTGTTTGTGTACAATAAGAGATTTTGCTTGGTCAAAGATGACCTTTAACTTAAAAAGGTGTTAACTGTTATGATTTATTTCCCATAAGTCATCTAAACTAATTGTTAAGATAAATAAGTGGGGGCATCTTGAATAAAAAAGTGAGCTTGGAAAAACTTCTGGGCAGGACTTTACAGCTACAAAAGCAGCTCTCTGAATTAATTTCTTCAGTTTTATCTACTGATGGAATTTCCTCTTTGCTCCAGAGTCTTTGATGACATACTCCAACAAATGGCATTAAGTATATTATTGTAATGTATTTGTTAAAATTAAAAGTTGTTTTCTATATTTATTTATTTATTTATTATTTTATTGAAGAGCAAATAGCAATAAGGCAATTTCAAATCAAATTAGCAGAACAGATTAAATAATACATTGTGTATTGTTCTCATAGTGGCTTTTAGTTATACAAGTTGCATACATGATATTCTATTTACAAACACTAATAGAGCAGATGTCTCTAATCAATAAATTAAGAGAATATAGATATATACCTATCTTTATTTAAAGCTGAATTATAGTAGAGTTTCAATAATTAATTCTTTTTACATTGTTATCTTCCTAGTGGTTATCCATAGTACAAGAAGCAGACAGGATACACTGTCCAAACACTATTAGTGCAAATCTTTCTTGTTATAGAATTACAGAAAAGTACTGCATATTTATCCTAACTGTACTGTTTATACACCGAATTGTTCTTCCCATGTATTCACCCTTTTTTTCGTTTAGTCCTATCAAAGATGGGTATTTTATTGTCATTCAATTATAATAGATGCTTGAATTCAGCAAAATAATCCAACACAGTCCAACAGTCTACAATAATAGTGGGTTATCTGAAGAAGTTGTTCACTAGAGCCATTTACAGATCAGAGTATTATTATGGCCTTATTTTATATACCTCATTTTGATACTTTTTAGCTGGATGGTTAAGATTGATATAAAGCAAGACCTATATAACAAAAAATGTAACTTTTGTATCTGATGAGGTCAGTCAAGCCCCCGCAGGGTTTATTCTGTAACGCTGTACCTAACTTTGTAGATCGTTTGTCAGTGTCAGCCACGTGGATGAGTCACAGCCATTGCTTGACCAGTTTGTTCTCTATGAAAGCCTGAGAGAAAGTTTTGTCTTCATGAGACTCTCCTGAGGCACACTATAGATCATCGATCACATTCCTCTGTGGCTCCATAATCTCCTTGAAAAGAAAATTTGAGGCACAACTGAGTTCCATGATGTTACAGTACAAGTTCTCCTAAGTCCTGAGTCTTTCACTGACATTGAAAGGCTAGGGCCAAAATGTTGGCTGAACTTGCAGTCCTTCTATTTCTCCAATTTTCCATCTGTAAACTTATGTTGTTAACCATCCAGAAGAGTAGCTGGTTAGTAACCTGCAACATATGCAGTTCAGTTTAGCCTAAGTATCTGACTAAATTGTTTTTAGTTGTTGTTATACCTTTCTATTTGTATTGCTTCTTTTGATTTCTTATACTAGGGAGACTATATGATATTTCATGTGTGTCTGGTTTATTTTACTTATGTGTATATGTTCAAGTGGCATCCACTTCAATATAAATGCTTCAACTTTATCATTCTTTATAGCTGAGTAATACTCCATTGTATAAAAATACCACATTTTTTTCAACCATTCCTCATGTGACAGGCATCTTGGTTGTTTCCAAGAATTTGCTATCACAAATTGTGCTGCTATAAACATAGGTACACTTACTATGATATGATGTTTTCAGTACGGGGATTGACGGCTTGAAAGGGATTTTCAGTCCTAGTTTTGTGAGGAGGCTCCACACTGATCTCCACAATGGTTGTACCAGTCTACATTCCCACCAGCAGTGGAGAAGTATTTCCTTTACCCCCACATCCTCTCCAGCATTTATTGTTGGTTGATTTCCTTATGACAGTTATTCTTTCTGGAGAGAGATGGTATCTCAGTGGTGTTATAACTTGCATTTCATAGATGGCTAACGATGTGGAGCTTTTCTTCATATATTTATTTGCTTTTTAAATTTTATCCTCTAAGAAGTTTTTATTCATCTCAGATGCCCATTTCTAAATTGAGTCTTTAAATTTGCAGGCCCCAATGTATCTTAGCTCTTTACAAATTCTAGAGAGCAGACCTTGGTCAGAGTGCTTATTAATGTTAAGATTTTTTTGAAATTTGTGGGTTGTCTTTTCATTTTGTTGATAATTTCTTTTAACGTGCAAAAACTTCTGAATAAGAGTTGATCCCAGTTGTTAATTCTTTCAAGTGTTTCCCATGAGAATATATGTTTGTTCATGAACCCTTTGCCTATCCCTGTCTTAAGAGTTCCTTCTACTTTCTCCTCCAGGAGATTGAGTGTTTCTGTTTTAATGTTTAGAACTTTAATCCATTTTGACTTTAGCTTAGTGCATGGTGATACACCTGGGTTAAGTTTCAGATTTTGGCATGTAGAAAGACAGTGTTTCCAGCAGCATTTGTTAAAGAGGATATCTTTCTTCCAGTAAGCTTGTTTGGCCCCTTTGTCGAAGATCAGGTGGCTGAGTGTGTTTGTAGATGCCTCTGTGTCTTCTAATCTATTCCATTGATCCTCAGGTCTATTTCATTGCCAATACCATGATGATTTTACCACAGTAGATTTGTTGTATAATTTCGAGTCAGGGATGGTGATGCCTCCAGCCTTGTCTTTGTTGCCCAGGATTGCCTTTGCTATTCTAGGTCTTTTCTGGTTCCAAATAAATTTTAGGAAGTGTTTCTCTATGTCTGGGAAGTGTGTTGGTGTTAGTCTGATAGGTTTTGCATTAAATCTGTACACGAAAATTTGGGAGTATGGTCATCTTTACGATGTTGGTTTTTCTTATCCAGTAGGGAATATCTTTCCATTTTCTGAAATCCTCTACAATCTCTTTTTTCAGAGTACTGTAGTTTTCTGTGAAAAGACCTTTGACTACCTTGATTAAGTGAATTCCAAGGTATTTCATTTTCCTAGGTTCTACTGTAAAAGGTACTGTTTCTATAATTTCCCTCTCAGTGTGTTTGTTATCTGTGTAGAGGAATGCTTTTGACTTTTGAGTACTGAATTTGTCTACTGCTATGCTACTGAATTTGTGTATCAATTCTAGTACTTTCTTTTTTTTTTTTTTTTTTTTTTTTTTTTTTTTTTTTTTTTTTTTTTTTTTTTTTTTTTTTTTTTTTTTTTTTTTTTTTTTTTTTTTTTTTTTTTTTTTTTTTTTTTTTTTTTTTTTTTTTTTTTTTTTTTTTTTTTTTTTTTTTTTTTTTTTTTTTTTTTTTTTTTTTTT
>PVKA01005407.1:30537-52141 GCA_004027165.1 Ctenomys sociabilis | reverse complement strand
AAAGCTGTAAATTTTTTTTTTTTTTTTTTTTTTTTCGGAACCGGGGATTGAACTCAGGTCCTTGAGTTTACCAGGTAAGCACTTATTCCACTGAGCCATCTCCCCAGCCCCTCTAGTACTTTCTTGGTGGGTTTTTTTGAGTCTTCCAAATTAAGTATCATGTCATCTGCAAATAGGGAAAATTTATCTTCTTCTTTAACTATTTTTATTGTTTTTATTTCTCCTTCTTGTCTAATGATTGTAGCTATTGATTCCAAAACTATCTTGAATAGGAGAGTGGTTAGAGGACATCCTTGTCTTATACCTGATCTGAGAATAAAATATTTCAGTTTTTCCCCATTTAGAATTATATTACTGTTTGGGTTGTCATAGATGGCTTTTATCAAATTGAGGTACAGGCCTTCTATTCCAATTTTCTGTAAGACTTTGAACATGAGTGTTGGTCTTTGTCAAAAGCTTTTTTTGCATCAATTGAGATGATCATTTGGTTTTTAGATTTCAGTCTATTAATATCATGTATTGCATTTATAGATTTTCAAATATTGAACCATCCTTGCATCCCTGGGATGAATCCAACCTGGTCATTGTGTATGATCTACTTGATGATTTACTGTACTCTATTTGGTAGGATTTTTTTGAGGATTTTTGCATGTATGTTGATGAGGGAGATTGGCCTATACTTCTCTTTTTTGTTGTGTCTTTCCATGGTTTTGGAATCAGTATAATACTTGTCTCCAGAACTGATTTTGGGAGGACTACTTCTTTTTCAATTTCAATGAAAATGTTGAGGAGTATAGGAATTAAATCTTCTATAAAATTCTTATAAAGTTCAGATGTGAATCCATCAGGATCTGGACTTTTCTTTGTCACCAGGCTTTTTATTATGTTTTATGTCTCGTTGGCTGTTATTGGGTTATTGAGAATTGTTTTATCTTCTTGATTAAGTTTTGGTAATTTGCACATTTTGAGGAATCTGTTCTTTTCCGCTGTGTCTTCTATTCTGTGAGCATAAAGATTCTTGAAGTAGCTATTTATAATCTTCTGAATTTACGCTGGGTCTCTGGTTATTTGACCCTTTTCATTCCTTACTCTTGTATTTGAATTTTTTCTTTCCTCTTTTTGATGAAGTTAGCTAGGGGCTTATTGATTTTATTTAGTGCTTGAAAGAATCAGCTTTTTCGTTTTCTTTTTAACTGTTTTCTTCTTCTTTTTTTTTTTTGTCTTTTTGAGACAGGGTCTCACTATGCAGTTCAGGCTGGCCTTAAACTCACTTTGTAGCTCAGGCTGGTCTCGAACTCACAACAATCCTCCTGCCTCAGCCTCCCGAGTGCTGGGATTACAGGCCTGCGCCACCACGCCCAGCTTCTGAATTAATTTCTACTCTAATCTTTATGATTTCTTCCCATCTTTAGGCTGTGGGTTTGGTTTGCTTTCCTTTTCTAGATGTTGGAGGTGCAACATTAGGGTGTTAATTTGGTCCCGTTCTGTTTTCCTAATGTGTGAGTTCACAGCTATGATTTTCCCTCTGAGAACTGCTTTCATTGCATCCCATGAATTTTGATTAGTTGTGGTTGAGTTTTCATTGAATTGTGGATATTGTTGAATTTCTTGTTTAATTTCATCTGAGACCCATTGATTGCTGAGTAGGGTGTTGTTCAATTTCCATGAATTTAGCGGGTTTTTCTGGTTTCTTTTGTCATTTGTTTGACGTTTCACTTCAATGTGGTCACATAATATGCATGGGATAATTTCTGTTTTCTTGCATATATGTAAGCATGACTTATGGACTAGTATGTGGTCTGTTTTAGAAAATGCCCCATGTTCAGCTGAAAAAAAATGTGTATTCAGCTGTGGTTGGGTGGAAAACTCTGTATATGTCCACCAGGTCCATTTGTTCCAAGCTCTGGTTCAGTTCTGCTATTTCTTTGTTAATTTTTTGTCTGCTTGTTTACTCCTATTTGCCCTGTATTTCATTATTTGCCATATTTAGTGGGTTTGTTCTGTTCTTGGTGGAGTTATGATTGTTTTGGTCCTTCTCTAGAAAATCTTTCAGCAGCCTGTGTAGGGATGGCTTTGTCATCATGAAATTCTTTATTTGTTCTTTGTTATGGCAGTATTTCACTTCATCAAACTTGACAGAGAATTTTCCAGGGTATAGTAGTCTGAGCTGGCATTTGTTTTCATAGAGGCCTTGAAGTACTCTGCTCCATGCTTTTCTCAGCGGGCTTGGAGGCAGGGGCCCTGGGGAGTTGCATGCTTTTCTTGCCTTCATGATTTGTGAAGAGAAGTCAGTAGTAATTCTGATGGGTTTTCCTTTTAATGTGTTATGCTTCTTTTTTCTAGCACCAGTTCTTGCGTTGGATTTCTAGGTCTTGACTGTTCTATGCCTTGGTGTTTTTTTAGCTGGGTTAAAGTTATTTGGAATTCTGTACACTTCACTTACCTGAATGTTAGATGGTTTCCTCATATTTGGGAATTTTTCATCTATTACTTCTGCCTATATTCCTTTTATATTATTTGTATTGACTCCTTCTTTCCTATTCATGCCTATTAATCTCACATTGTTCATCTTGGCATCATCTTGCAGGTGATGGATTATTTTTTCCTGCTTCCTCATTGTTTTTAAGAGATCCTTTCTCACCTTTTCACTAGCTGCACCAACGTCTTCAAGTTTTCTCTCTTTGCTTTCAATCAAATGGTTTTGTAGACTTGTGATTGAGATTTTAAGTTCTTCTATATCTGTTTGACTCTGCTTCATGCGATCTATTTCTTTCCTGTATGCTCATTCAAGGAATCCATCATACTTCTGATCTCCTCTATTGTTTTTATCAATGTCTTCTTTAGAGCTAGCTATTAATTGTTTTATTGCACAGTTTTTTCAAATTGGGTTTCCTCCATATCTTTCCATAATTGATTCTCTATTTCAGATGCTATGATTTCAAAGATTTCTTTTTTATCTCAGAAATTATTTCTGCTCTGAGTACCTGTTTACCTTTCTGCTGTTGTTTCTTTGCATGCGATGCTGTTAATTCATATGTTTCAGCTGGAATAGTGTTCTCTGAACTTGTTCTGGTTGGGTATTGGGTTTCCCCCATACGTTTCTGGATATGATTCATTCCTTCAGATGCTATGTATTCAAAATTTCTTTTTTTATTTCAGCTGTTAATTCTGGTCTGAGTTCCTTTATACCTTTCTGTTGTTGTCTCTTTGATTCTGCCTCTGTTAATTAATTCATTTGAGTTGAGCTAGTGTCCTCAGCACTTATGATTGTTGGGCTTGAGGCCTGAGATTGCATTTTGCTCCTTGTCTTTGTCATTTTGTATAGCACTGACCTCTGATCATTGGTGTAGATCTTTGGTGCAGTTACAACCTTAGCGCATAATGAGATTTGGATGCCGATCCAATAACGTTGAGATTATCCAGTTATTTCTGGCCTGGATGTAACTATTGTGTTCTGCTCCTTTTTGCTGTAGTCCTTCTGGCACAACTGTGAGCCTGTGGTTCTTCTTTGTTGTGCCCCTGGCCCAGTGAGCACCAGGGAGCACCAAAGCCCTGCTACACACTCACAAGGCCATGCGGGGCTGGATCAGGTGCCAGAAGAGTCACAAACCTTCTTACTTGCTCAGTGGGCTTGGAGGCAGGGGCTCTGGGGAGTTGCATGGTGGGCCAGGCTAAGGTGGATCGAGCTGGGAGAGTCTCAAAAATTCTCGCTCGCTCAAAGTTCTTGGGGGTGAAGGCTCCATATGGTGCTTGCCTGGAGGTTTGCCACACAGGGAAGCTGAAAGTTCTCCCACACACTCACTGGACTGGGCTTGGTTGGATCATATGCTGGAAGAGTCACAAAAATTCTCATTTGCTTGGTAAGCTTGGTGGCAGGGGCCTCTATATTTAAAATAATGAGATTTTTCTTAAAATGTTAAGAAGTGGGATGAGGAAAGGAAAAAAGAAGAACACCACATTACGCTGGGTCAGTTTCCATGTGTTTTCTATAGTTAGATTTTTGGCTATCAGCACTGAATTTTGTCAGTTAAATATTGGTTTTTCAAATCTCATAGTTAAGTATAGTTAAATAACCAACTATTACCTTAGTTTACAAAATAATGTATATATAGTCTGAATGTATAACTATATCTATGTATATGATATTAAACTTTAAAGTTAAGCTTATCAGGCAAGACTACCTAAGTTTAATATGTATAATGAACTAGTGGATGATCTCTTTTATACAATATATATCTAGTCCTTACATATATAAAGTGATCCAAATTTTGTAGCTTCCTACAAATTTGCAAGTCTGATCCAGTATTTTAAAACTTGATCTACATTTACTGATTTTGAATAAACAAATTTTCTTTACTGTGTGAAGGAGATATTATTTCTTTAACTTCTAAGATCTCTAAAACTGTTCCTTAATTCTCATAGTCTAATTACACTCTATAAGACTGTCTAAAAATCTAAATTCTGGCCTACAAATAAAAACTAAATAAGCACATGCAAAGGTATCTGTATCCTTGTGATGTTATTTGCCACTAACCTCACTGGGTATTAAATGTGTTTGTGTTTCCCAAGTATACATGTCTTCAAAGATAGAAAACTGAGAAATATTTTGTTATACTACTGAAGTTGTTTGTTGTGGTGGCAAATTTCCTCTAATTGCTATGTTATTGTGTTTTCTCGTATGTGATTTATAGTTGCTAAGTGACATGCCTAAATTTTTTTTTTTTTTTTTTTTTTTTTTTTTTTTTTTTTTTTTTTTTTTTTTTTTTTTTTTTGTCTTTTTGAGACAGGGTCTCACTATGCAGTTCAGGCTGGACTTAAGCTCACTTTGTAGCTCAGGCTGGTCTCGAACTCACAACAATCCTCCTGCCTCAGCCTCTTGAGTGCTGGGATTACAGGCATGCGCCACCACACCTGGCTTATGCCTAAAATTTTTAACCATGTATAAATTCTTTGCACAAGTTACAGGTGCTATATGTAAAAATCTTCACGGGAAGATCTGTTGATGAGGATTAAAGTGGCTATGTGCTAGGAACAAGGATGCTTATTTTGTGTATTAATAAAAGATCTCTCTATGACTGAGAAAGATGCCTAGACTAGTCATGAGAATGAATGAGACAGGCTTCAGTTTGCCCTCAGTTGGGGGTAGACTGCACATGCAGAGTGACCCCAACATAGGGTGGGCAGTCCCCAAAGCCCAACCTTGGGTGCACACACAAAGTTATACCCCTATCTTTCATCTATTTTATTCTTGTTTTATCTTTTTCCAAAATTATACAAGGGAACTCTCAATGACATATGTAGTGATGGATAGTTCAGTGTTTGTCTCCAAAACATCACCTTTAGATTTCACTTTATAAATTTTGGTCCAATTTAAGACACAAGATTTTAAAACTTGATTTTTCTCCAAATTTAAGTTAAAATTGAGAAAATTCCTTGCACTTCGTTTTCTAATAAGAAGAGGAAGTGAACAAATATCCCATCAACAATTTACAGCTCTTCCTTGTAATAAGTTATTTTGTACTAAGATTAGAATTAACATATACTTTTAGAGATAAAACCACAATATTCTAACAATAATAACATGATAATATCAATTCATTGTGCTAAAGTGTTATGTTTGACATTGGTTTCAAATTTGTCCCTGAAGAACTTTGTAACTCTCTTCTATTACTATTCTACAAAAATTTGTCATCTAAGACAATCATGGTTGGGAAAAGTAGAAACTCTCCGGTTGTACTTTATATTGCAAAGATCTTCACAGCCAGATAAAATTATGACAAACCTACTGCTGTCACCTCAGTACTGGTGTAAGTGACCTCAGGGATTTGTTCAACAACTGAGGCTTGGAAACTGAAACTAAAAATGATATGTGGTCAAGAGAACATCCAACATTTTGGCCCTGGCCTTGCAGTCAACAATGGACACAGGACATGAGAAGACCTCTCTACAAAGAACCTATAAGAGCAGGGAGACTTTTATGCCCCAGAAGACAGGAACCAATCAATGTACATTTTGCTCTCAGAGGAACACACACACACACACACACACACACACACACACACACACACCTCCTTTGCTTCCAAGGGAACTCATATAGTTATGTAAGACCATGACTCATCCTATCAGATGACATTGACAGAAGAGCTAAGATGCTCTGTATACAGTCCCAAAAGTGACCACTGAAGAGCCTTAACTGACTCTGATATACACAGCAAGTGATTAATTTTGATTAACAGAATTCTCAATCAAATTTGATCTTAAATACTCATCATAAAAGTGTAACCAATAAGATACATAAAAGTTAATAGTAATTCATGCTGGATATACAAAGGACTCCAATCACTATACTGGCCAAGCTGACAGTGTCCACCTACACCTGTAACTTGTCACTATTAGGGTTCATTTAGGATACAGAGCCACAAAGCTTAAAATTTAGTTTCTTAGCTAAAATTCTCTTTAGAAGCATAGAGTCCTCGATTTTTTTTATGGCTAACTCTAGAAAACCTTGCACACAAACAAATAAATGATATAGTCTTTAGATAAATAATTCACATCAGATAAAAATATTGTATGACAAAAAATTAGACTTTTAGATAGCCTCTTACCTATCTAAAAAGGAGAGGCTATGTCTATTCCTAAAAGAAAAGTAGCGCTTTTATGCTGAGAAGCCTAAAATATTGAGAGGTTTTCAACATAAAAATACCCGATTGTTCCTCTAAGATCCACCAACAATTGTCTGAGTCATAGAGATCCTGGTCAGGGATCTCTGAATTAGATATCCTGGGTTCTAAATTAGATATCCTGGGTTCTTCCCCTGGCAGACCATTCGGATGCTTCTCAAAGCCCATTTATTTCTGCTGTGCATATCCAACATTTTGGTTGAATTTGTTTCTTCTGGGTTAGTCGCTTTAGCACTACAAGTGATGGTGCAGACAGACTCAGTGACAGGCACCCCTGATTTCTACATAGGACCCTGAGACAGGCACGTGGTGGGCCCCGAGTGTGGCCATGCAGGCGCCCCCTCTCTGTGGAGAAAAGAAGCAACTATAGCAACTCACTCTCTTGGGCCCCACTCTTCTGTATTTGACTTTTTGGGTGAGTATTATCACAAAAGAATTCTATAAGTTGTGTACCCTGTATTAAATCTATTCTCTTGCAAACTCTGACTACAACAAATATTAATCCCATTTTTAATCAGTTTTTATATATTGTTTCCTTATATATTCTGAATATTAATTTCTTAACGTATTTATCACTTGTGGATATTTACCCCATTTGACAGAGTGTCTGCTGTCTGTTTCCTTTAATTAACACTAGCTTTTAAATTCCATGTAATCCCACTTATCTATATTTTATTTTGCTGCCCTAATATTTTATTTTTCTGAAAAATGGTATTTGTTTTAATTCTCAAATCTCTGATACTAGTTGTTTATAGGCAGGCCAGAGCTGTTCATATAAAGTAGATGGCAGTTAAGTGGGGAAATAAGACTGGAGGTTGAGGGGAAAGAGGTAGATTGGGCCAAATAGGAATAAATTGAATAGACAAGATGAACTAGAGGCCAGGACATAGATGAAGTAAAATAAAGCACAAGGATTATTGGAGCTGTAAAATACAAAGGACTAAAAGTCTGCTGACACAGGAAGCTGGCCCACAACCCACTTGTCAGCTGTCTGGCCACATCCTAATCACCTGCCTCACATTTGTGATTGCATTTTTTACTTAGCATAATATCTTTGAAATTCATTCAGGTTGTAACATGTCAGAATATCCTTCCTAAAGACAGAATAATATTCCTTCATATGTACATAACACATTTTGTTTATTTATTCCTCTGTTAGTGGGCATTGGAGCTATTGTTACCCTTTGGCTATTGTGAGTTCTACCAAATGAACATGGGTACACAACTCTGTGTTTAAATCTTCTCTGACTACTTTGAGCATGCACTCAAAATGAATTTTTGGGACCATATGGTGTCTGTATCTTTATTTTTTCAGGTTGCACTGTTTTGTTTTGGCAGTGCCTAGACAATTTTACATTTCCATCAGCCTTTTGCAAGGGCTTCAATAGTTTCATATTCTCTAACACTTTATAGTGTGATAATTATTTAATCAGTATGAATTATTATTTTATGGTTTTGATTTATATTTTTCTATTGATTAATAGTGTTCAACACCTTTTCACATGCTGTTATATCTCTATGTATCTTCTTTGGGGAAATATTGGTTTAAATACTGTGGTGGATTAACTAAATGTAGATTTGGCATGTTCTCGGCAATGAAGGTCCACCTGAGGACTGTTGTCAGAATTGCATGAAAGGAGAATGGGAGAGGATGCTTGCACGCGGTTGATTTCCTGGAGAAGCTTTCTGCAGTTGGTTTTTCTGGTATACATTCACCTATTTTCCTTGGAGGACGAACTCAGGTCCTTGCTTGCCCTGGGAGTGGCCACTGCTATCCGTGGGAGTGATCCAGTCTTTGCCATGAGTGTCACTTCCTGCCTCCAGTGCAGGCCCCCAGCCTTCTGAAGCAGATCCTCCACCCTGCCAGCTAACCCTCTAGCTCCACCACTGGCCCTCCGCTAGATTCTTCCAGTCCCTTGTGCCTGGACAGATCTCTTGCACTCTTCAGTATTTGACTTTTTAGGTGAATATTATAACAAAAAGAATTCTATAAGTTGCGTACCCTGTATTAAATCTATTCTCTTGCAAATCCTGACTACAACAAATGTTTTTCCCATTTTAATCAGTTTTTATATATTGTTTCCTTATGTATTCTGAATATTAATTTCTTAACATACATATGACTTGCAGATATTTCCCCCCATTTGACAGGGTGTCTGCTGTCTGTTTCCTTTAATTAAAACTAGCTTTTAAATTCCATGTAATCCCACTTATCTATATTTTATTTTGCTGCCTTAATATTTTATTTTTTGACAAATGGCATTTGTTTTAATTCTCAAATCTCTGATACTAGTTGTTTATAGGTAAGCCAGAGCTTTTTATATAAAGCAGATGGCATTATGCACATTCTGATTGTGGACTGTCACACACATATACTGCAGATTTTGGACACTTTCAACTGAGTATGGGAAGTTTTTATCTTTGAAATATTTTTTCATTTGAATTCTACTTGTATGTTGAGATAAAATAAATGTATTATCTTAAATCTTAGTTTATGTAATGTTCTGAAAGGTTCTCAATTGCCTTTGCTCATACTTCTTGGACAATACCACACCTGAATGTCCACAAATCTACAAAAGCTTTTCAAAATCATTTATTCTTGAGTCAGTTCTGTTTCTCCTCCAGTGTTATTTAAATGTGATAGAACTATGATAGAACCCTAATCTGCCCTACAACTTCCAGATGTTTAAGGAAAGAGCCAGTTTCAAGGTAGTTAGGTCCATTGTATAATGCTTCCGTTATAGGCAGAGGGGAGCCAGAAGTAATCCACTGGGCTCAATCCATGAAGTTGAACGCCTTCCCTTCCTCTGTCTTCTACTCTGTCTGGCTCCATCTCTCTCACTCTGTCTCTGTCTCTCTCTTTTAGATAACCAAATGGAATGAGTTTCAAGTACAGAAAGAATAAGATATTATAGTGGTACCATGGTATATATCATGAGTTTTGAGGGGATTTACAAGGATCAAAAAAGAAAGTTACAAACAGACACAAATCAAAACAAAAACAAAAACAAATGAAAAACAAAAATAAAATAGAAAAAAGAAATTCAAGGAAAAGAAGAACCACAACAAAAAACAAAAACAAAACCAGAAAAGGGTAGGAAGTCACAAGGTAATCAACATACACAAGTTCTGGCTTGCTTGTCAAGTAAGATACCTGAGTACAGGGACAAGTATTTTTTTGTGTTGCAATGCATGAAGTACCAAAGCAGATGTATTTCAAAGCAGTAGAGTGGGAAGATAGGCTGTAGTAGAAAAATTATTATTCAAGGAAACTAAAAGTAAAATTAAAAAATGTACTGGAAGAACAAGTATCTTACACATCAGAACTATCATTCATTACATTGATTTAGAAAAATAAAAGACATAACACCTTAAAAATAACAAATTTACAGAAATCAAAAGTTATGTACCTAGTATTAAATTTGAAGGAGAAAAAAATGTATGTTTTACACCTTGACTATCACTTCTCGGTCTTTTGGGTAAGATCAAGTGTAGACTTTGATCAACTTTATTATGAAGAATAATTTTTGATGCTACACTAATAATCTCATAGTAAAAATAAGCTATTTGTGCCTATAATTCCAGCTCTTAGGAGGCTGTGAACTGGAGAATCAGAGTCCTATCTAGTAGTGAGACCCTGAACATGCTGCAGACCCTTTCCTAAAAAAATACAAAAAAAAATAGTTATTTAAAAACAAGGTATGATGTAAAGGGCCTTAGTTAATTCACAAAGTCATACCATTTCAACAGTGTAAACCACTGGATCAGAGTTGGTCCATATGTCCATGGGAAACCATTGCTTAGGCTCATGGGGTCTGAGCTGGTAACAAAGGGTGATTAATGTGGCACAGCAATTGTTCACTTTTGTGGTAGAACAAACACACAGATCTCAAAAAACTAGCACATATAAAAAAGGGATATGTTTCTATGTGACTTCATTATACTGGGTAAATTCTAAGACAATTCTCAGGGAGCAATTTATTTTGTGGTGAAGGCAAGTGATTTATGTTTTTGTTTTTATTTTTGCTTTTGTGTGTGTTCTTTTCAATAGTCTGCTTAGCTCTGAACAACAAAAGCAAAAAGGACTTAGAAAAATAGGTGTGTGTGTTGTGTGTGTGTGTGTACGTGCATGCTTTTGGAGCTTCTACATTAATCCCACTATAGCTGCTTTCCTGTCCAGACCAGAAGTGGTTGTCTTAGCGACAGACAAATATGTCAGTTTTCTTTATATATCTAAATTGGATATCGTCTGCTTACCAGCTATTAGCTTTCATTCTAGTTAAACCTATGTTAAATTAATTCAGCTACTTTCTCCAGGGAAATAACTCTTAATCATCCTGTTTTCCGTAGTCTTAGTTATTATTTCAATTGCATACTTTCTTTAGTATAAAACTATAATTTGAAATGCTTTTCTCAAAACTAAAAGCAAATCAAAGTTTACTTCAGATGATCAGATTTACAGATTGAGATTTGCAAATGGTTTCTTGAGGATTCAGAACTCTTACCACAATTTTTGTGTCATCTAGCTGCCTGCCTTGACCCAGCCACATCAATGTTCAAGTCTTTGCTGGAGATGGTAATGCTTATGCAAAGTGGATGCCAAGTGGCTGCAGAAGTAGTTTTGCAGTTGTTTAAACAGGTATACAGTCAACCAGTACATTTATAGCACATTCATATGAGCATAAAAGCAATTATTTCCTTTTGTGATTCAATGATTGACTCCAGGACCTTGCATATACTAGGCAAATCCTTTAGCACTGAGCAATATCTCCAGTACAGGTGCTTATGTATCTCCAATACCTACCTGTAATGATTCAATGAAGACAAGTGGGCACTATATAATAAAGAAATATAATGCTTTCAATTATAGCAATCTGCAAAATAGAAAAAGTTTTAATGTTCATTTTAACAAAGGTACAATGTTAACCTAAACTTTAAGTAAATATAAGGCTTTCTTCATTTTTCACCTTTTGGAATAGCATGTGAAGATTTCTTTTGATTTTGGTCTAGACGTCCTCCCAAAGCCTCATGCAGTCATAGGTGTAGCTTTCTCAGGGGTGGCTGCATCGAGAATGTATGACATTGAGATGGACTCATGTTGCAAAGCTAGGCTCAAGGGACCTTAGGTTAAGGGCTGAGTGCTGCCCACCCTAGTGGCCAGATAAGATAGGAGGGATAAAAAGAGCTGTGGTCATCCTTTGCTTGCTTGATTTTGCTGTCTTCTACTTGTCATGAATTGGTTCTACTCTGCGATGCCTGTCTCAAGCCAACTGCCTTGAAAGCAGTTGATTATGGACTGGAATCTTTACAACTGTGAGCCAAATAAACTTTTTCTCCCTTACCTTTAAGCATCAGGTATTTTGTCGCAGCAAGCAAAGAAAACTAACCAAGACAAGATTCCCTGTTGGATGATAATTTGTGATCATTCTAAATGAAGCATTTTTAAAAATATATTTAGTGCAGGGTCTACAGGGTCTCAGAGTCTCGCTACACAGATCGGACTAGTAGTGATCCTCTTGTTTATAGCCTCCCAGGAGCTGAGATTACAGGTGCACGCCACCAGGCCTAGTCTCAATCTCCATCTCAGCAAGCAGTGGGGGGCTGGGAAGGCACGGCAGGCCGGTCCCTGTGTCTGCCTAAGCTTTAACCAGTTAAGTGATCTAGCTCCCCTAAACTAAGCACTCTTGAAGCCACTCTGCTTTAAGTGTGAGTAATGTGAACAGATAATACATAGATGATCAAACATAGAGCCAGACTCAAGGCTGAGTAGCTCTTTATTCTGGTTATGTATTTAATTTGAAAGTTTCTTTTCTTGTTTTTATGGCTATAATAATATAAATTCATTAGTTTTGTTTGTTTCATGGTTCTGGAGAATCAGCCCAGGGGCCCACATGGGCTCAGCCAGTGTTCTCTCACATTTTACGTGATGTTCCCCAAGTAAGCGCATATTTCCTTAGTTTTTGCATATGTAGTATTATATCTAGAGGATTTTAGTCTAATACTTTTCTTCTTTCAATGGGATCCAAATCTTACTTAATAACAGAACACTTTTTTAAAGACATATTTTCTTATTCTAAAGATTATTAAGAAGAAATTCCAACTCAAAACGTTAATAACTAGCTCAAGAAAACTGGAAAAGAGACATAAAAAATGTGAACCCACACATTCGCTAATACCAGTTTTAGAAAAAATGTAAAATCTTGAAAATAAACATTTTGTATGACTTACCACTGCCACAAAAGTAAATTATAGAAGCCAATGATTCATTTATATAGATATTTTTGAATAAGAGCTATTTATTTTCATATCTGGTTTAACATTATGAAAATTTCCAGTATAACTGCTATACCATATTTATTTCTTAGAAACTGTATTTTTATAAGTAGGAATTTTCATCCATTTTTCATGTCTGTTTTGGCTATACTTTCAAAAAACATCTTGTTAGGATTGTAAAATATTAGTATTTTTACTACTAATAACAATAATTAGAACTGCCCAAACCTTGTGGGCTTATAGCGTTTAGTATCTTATAATTTCTTGCATGTTAATTAACACAGTAGCACTTTGAAAAAGGCCAATGACTCTCAACTTATAGATCAAAAGACAAAGATATATACATGAATCCAAGCTTGTATAATTACTGAGTACCCTAACTGCAGAGGCTTTGTGGGCTCATTTTGCTCAGTTATTCCCTTTCACCTCACATGTTGTTGAACAATTCTGACATCTCTCCCTCTGTACTTCCTGCCCACCTTCTCTGCCCACCCTAACCATTCTTTACATTGCTACAAAAATCATCTTTATACATGTACCAGGAGTAAATCTGGTCCTGTCACACCCCCCTTCTCATAAAGAAATGGCATTGACAGAACGACGCACGGCCGCTCATCTCTCTGTTCAACTCATCTTGTCCCTCCTTTTGCTACAAACATTATAGGCCAAGTAGCCCTGCAGTACTCCAAGTTGGTGTCAGAGGGAACTGTGGCAACTGGAGTATAAAATCACAGTCCTAACAAAATTATTTGAAATCATAAATTATATTGTCTCAAACAATTATTTTTGCTTGTACCTAAATCCTTATTTGCTCATTTAAATTTAATTTCTGGGTAGACTTTCTATGATTGTGACTTAATAATGTATAAGGTCTTTCCATCATAATACTCATACGCAAATAGACTTGTTCCCATTTCCTCAGAAACATCAACTACTTTTACTGTTCCATGTCTGGAATGCAATTCCACTCTCTACTCCTTCTCTAATACTGCTATGGACTAATTTATCCTTAAACATCTGCCCATATACTTCTGTAATATAGTATTTATAAATTAAGTATGGTTTTCATTTATCATATTGTATATTCATCTAGTGCCTAGAAGTTTTGTTTTTAGGATGTTTTATTTTGCTTTTAGTGATGACACTGTACCTAAAAGTGCCATCTATGTCCTCCTAGATATATTATTGTGTGTTTATAAGTGTACATTTCTTCCCAAAGTATTTTAATGGACTCTTTTCAATATAAAAAAGTATTTATCTAGGCCATCAGTGAACTACTGAAGGAAGAAATGCACGCATCTTTTATAAAATATCTAATGGTTTATGCTTGAATAGATATCAAGCTCATGGTTGACAAATGTTAAAAATAGAAAATTAATAGTAAGCTCCTTCAGAAAGGTCAAAACTGTCTGTGATTCAAAAAAAACGTCACAACATGAGTAAATAGGAACTAATTACGAAAGCTCTTCCTAAGTTTATGGACTATATTTTTTAAAATTCACTAACACCAACCGGGATTTTCTTAAGCATGTCAGTAAAAGGTAGGAGTAGAGAGCTGGATAAAAGATGAGCAGGAGAAACACTTTCCACTTAAACATATTACAAAGGATACAAATGTGTTCTCATAGACTCTTTGTATCAATCCATTATCATCAAGGAGACAAGAGGAGCAAGGAATGAGATCTACCTGATAGATATTCATGTTAGGAGACTGGGAAGTAAGAGGTTCAAGACAAAGCCCAGCAGCAGCAAATGCTTTGTATTCTAAACTTACCCAGATAGAGATATCCAAAATGAAGGTAGTGAGTTTGAGAACATCAGATAGAGACCGTATAAGCAAGGTGGTGTTATCTAGGGATGTGGGAAAGATCACAAGGCGCAATAAATGTACAGACAACATAGAAGTCCCTCTTTGTCAGTGCCTTACTTTGATCTCAGACCAACATTGCCATGGGGGCAAGAAAGAAGAGTTCTATGTTATACATGTGTGAGTCCCACCCAAATTCATATGTTGAAATCTCACTCCTTAAGTTGATAGTATTAGAAGAGGGTCCTTTTTGGAGGTGATTCAGCCCCCATGGTTGTGATTAGTGGCCTTATAAGTTGGGCTGAGGACAGTTCCCTTGCCCTTTTCTATCATGTGAGGCACAGAGTGAAAGAATCATCTATGAACCAAGACGAGGACTCTTACCAGTCACTAGCCTGCCATAATCCTCATTTTGGACTTCTAAATCTTCAGAACTATGAAAAATAATTGTTTGTAAATTTCTCAGTCTGTTATTTTGTTATAGTGGCATAAAGTGACTAAAACAAATATAACAATTTTCTACTACCAATAAATGTCAACTAGTCTTAGTAATTAAGAATCTGATTATTCTTCACATATCGAAATGTAGTTATCTTTTTGCTTTACTTAGGAATTTGATTGCACAATATGAATAGACATTCTCTGACTTGATGAGTGATCGTGGGTCACCATCCAGTGCTCTGTTTCTGAATTCTCTAGTTTTTATTTTCTGCTTTTGGTGATAACATCTACGGATGGTGAAATATTGATGCTTGTATGATCCCTAAGGGAGAGTTAAAACCTAAGTAGAATGTAAAAATAACAATAAACTGAGACGTGTGATTCTCTTGAGAAATAAAATGGCTCAGAAAGCTTTGAGATTGTGGCACTATATTCATCCGTGTCTTACAAATTTTTCTGAAGAGTTCAGACATAGCCCTTGTTAAGGTCAAGTTTACTATGTAGCTGTCTGGAATATATAGCAGGGTCCTTTGGACTTGATTAATTACATAGATCTTTTTCTCAGAGTCCAGGGTGTCTTCAGCAAAAGACAGAAATGAGCTACAAGTCTCTAAGACAAAGTCAGATACAGACTTCATTTCTGGTAGATGAATGATGATATATTAATGTGAAAATTACTTCTATGTCCAACATTAGCTACTTTAACTCAGAAGCCTTTGGTGTTTTCAGTCACCAAATATACTTAATCACTTAGAGAAAGCATTCCAGTCCACTTCTGTTGCCTGCACTGGCTTCATGAAATTTCTTGTATGCTTCTCCATACTGACCTAAGGTATCAACTGAAGGCGTAGAAGTTTAGAAAAATACTGCAACAAAATTTTATTCATAACTTTTATTTGGTAGAGAAAATTGAGGGACAAGGAGTGGGATGCTTTTGTTTTCTTAGATCACTGTGATGTGAAAAGAATTTTCTGACATCCTTTAACTAAGTGAATCTCATGTTGGTGAAGTTCTCCCTGAAAGGATGCTGTGATTTTGGACACAGTACCCTAATATATGACACATACTTGGCTCATTTAAGTGAGATCGAAGAATTTGAGAAAGGGGAGGAACAGGAAGGACTCTGAAAAGGCCTACAAATAAGTCATAAGTGTAAGGAATCTTGTAGAACCTTATTTTTCTCTTTTTTTGCTCTCAAATGTATCTCCTTTGAGAAAGTTTTGCTTTGTTCACTTTATTCATTGTAGACTGATGTTCCCTCTTAGATTCTGAGGTGATACTTGGAGCAAAACCTACTCTTTTCTTAGAGGGTACTGACAGTTCCACCCAGCTTTATTTCTAGTGACTTGTCTGCTCCTTGCTGGTCAGCATAAATTAAATGAAATAATAAAAAATTCTCTGCTATATTCCCTTGGATTCCAAGACCCCAAATTATGCATTCCCTCTCCTGATTCTGGACATGGGTCATTTTCCTTACCATGGCCAAGGAGACAACAGCTAGAATTCACGAGCTCTCTTTTTAGCTCTCATTGGCAACAATGTGGAAGGGGTTCTATCCCCCTTGCAGCCCCTAATCTCAACAATCAGGAAGGCAGGGTATAAGCCAAGCTACATTATGTGTGTTATGTAAAAAATTAGCATTTTTCCAGTCCTAATTTTCATATTCAAGGCATATTTTCCTCCTCAGTTTGGAAGGAAACCCTTCAATCCTTAAGTCACCTTACCTGGCTACTATGAGCCATTATTCACAACAAAGTAAAATGACATTCCTGAACTTATTAGAAATCACTGATAGACTGTTGTTTTATGACTAGTTGGAAGGCTATTTTAGGAACTCAAGAGTGGATGGAAACTTCATATGGTAAAGGATGAGCCTGCACTAACCAGTGAACTAAATGTGAACTTTGTTTTCCTTAACGATGGGTATGAAATGGAATTGAAGCAATTCTCTCATAATCACCTCAAATATCCCAGGAATGCAGCCCAGGCTTCCCTAAAGATAGGCAGCCAGCAGGGACCATTACTATGTGGGAAAAATCCTCCAAGGGATAGGAAATAAGAAGTTCATATGATTCTAGTTTCAAAAGTTTAATTTTGGCTCACTTCTGGAAACTCCCTTGTATAATGATCATGGATTCTTTCCAAAAGTTTTGATGCTAAGATAAATTTACAGTATCTCATAACAGAAGCCATTTGCATTACATTTCCTATATTGCAAAACTGCCTATTCCACTTAACTGCTCCTATGTTATATATATTTGGAGAGAGTTTTGAAAAATTAGGAGACACAAAAATTTCTGTATCTTTTGAGATCTTAGAAATTCACAAGTCTGAGTATGACTTGTCTCCATAGCCAGCTCCTTAGGAAATTCTTAAAAAAAATCAAAACTCTCTACCTTTCAGTGTGTAATATTGAAATAAGACTAATAAACCATACTTCATGGTTGCTAGAAGGATTCATAATAAAAGTTTACAAAAAGACCTATAGTTTTTGGTTATGGTATACTCAGTCACAATTCCTAAGTTTTCTACCCGCTTAACATTTGTAAATTCATATTGTGTTAATCTTAAGTATGTTTTTATCTTTCAGTAATATTTTTGACAACTTGAGACACTTTAGATTACCAAGAAAGGGATGGAGATATGGCTCGTTAGCACAACATATGCCTACCAAGCACAAGGTCATGAATTTGAATCCCGGTACCCAAAAATAAAAAACCCTATAGAATCCCAATAAACTGAAAATATCAAGTCAGTGAAAATGATTTTGTTATTTTAAAAAATATTACTTTTCCTCCAAGGAATAGTACAAAAATCTTTTCATTCGACATTTAGGAATAGTGCTAGAGTTATCGAGAAAGATCTGTGAGAGCCTTAAAATTTAGATTCTTTCTGTTTTAAAGAATATCTGAGCTTAAAATGTGATGGAACTTCTGTGCATTAATCCACTGCCTACTCCTACAGACCTCCTTGGCAACAGCTTGTCATCCATTTGGCAGTGACTTACCCTTTGAGAACAATGAAATTCCAAATTGTGGAGGTGTTTGTTAAAATGGAAATTTTGGTTTGCCCCCCCACCTTGTCCCATAAGCATAAGAGTAGAAAGAAATTCAGTTTGTTATAGGTACGTGATTTAACAAGGACAAATTTTATATTTAGATCTCAGCTAAACTGAAAATTTAGAAGAGTACTTTGATTTCAAATTTGTTTACAACAAGAGATACTGCATACTGAATTCAATGTGAAAAATGCTTTTCTACAGGTGTGACAATGTATTTCTTCTTTGGGAGTGGTTTAGGAAATCAATGCTTTATTTTTAAACTTTATTTTTTATTAGTACAGATTATGTGTGTAGATTATATTCATAATAAAGAATTTATACCTGTATGTAAAATACCTTAATTCTGTTTTTTCTCATTCCCTTCCTCATTTACAAAGCTTCATTTGATTTTTTTCCTTCTGTTCTCTGGCTAACCCTTGACATTCTTCTGTTCCTCTTCCCATTTGCAGATATATTTTTCCACTTCCCAATATCTGTTCTCCTTATTTACCATTTATCATTTATGCACCCTATTTACCGTTTGGATTTCTCACATGAGAGAAACAATGTGACATTTAAATTTATGTGTCTAATTTATTTTACTTAAGATTATTTCCTATAAATAACTCAAATTTACACTTTGTTATTGCAGAATAGTAAGTACTTCATTGTGTATAAAAACCACATTTCCTTTATCCATTCATCTTTTCATTTATTTATCTTTTGGCAGAACTGAGGATAGAACTCAGGCCCTTGCACTTGCCAGGGAAGCACTTATTCCATTGAGCCATATCCCTGGTCCCTATCTATTCTATCTTTTAGTAGGCATATGGTTTATTTCTAAGATTTAGCCATTAAAGTACCTCCACAAGCATGGGTACTCATATATCCCTGTAGTATCATGCCTTTAACTCTTTTAGGAAGATACCTGGAAAAGGAACAGTTGGATCAAATAGAGCCGCTAATTTTATTTTTAATCTATATACTGATTTCCATGGTGGTTATACCAGTTTCTACCCCTTACAAGCAATTGAGAAGGGGTCCTTCTGAGTAGCCCCATTAGCATATGCTATGAGTCTTGATGACAGCCATTTTTTCTAAAAACAGAAACACATAATCTGCTGAAAGATAGAACAGGTAAAACTGTCGAAGATTGAGCAGTGGAGAGGCTTTGTGAAGAAAACTCAGGTCACATAGAAAAATTTACAAAGAATCAACAATTGGGATCACAACACATTATAAATCTTTTGCACAGTGAAAGAAACCACTAAGAGAGTGAAGAGATGACCCACTGAATGGGACAAATTTTTTTTACCAGCTACTCCTCAGACAAAGCAGCAAGAACCAGAATATATAAAGGACTGAGAAGAAATCACACCCTCTCAAGTTTAAAGATCCAGTTCAAAACAGGCACCTTGAATGAATAGACATTTCTCAGATGAAGAAATACAAAAATAAATAAATACACGAAAAAATGACCAACATCACAATACTTTGTTTTATAGTTCTTAGTTTCCAGTCTTTGATCACAAAAGCTCACTCATCTTAGGTGTCATTTCAATTATTTTTACTTTTTATGTTTTTATGAAAAGCGAACAAAAAAGTAGCAGGATGACTTGAAACAAATGAGAAATCTTGGAAACTAAATGAAATTTTCAACCCATTTTCCTCATTGATTGGGCAATAAATTTGGCTAATGCATAAAATCTGCAACTCTGAACTCTAGATAGTACCATATTTTGGCTCTGATCGGCTAATTCCTACCTATATTGCTCTCTCAATGTATTCATTTTGGTAATGCAATATAATCACAACAACTGTGAAACAGAATTATTGATGGTAAAATCTACATTAGATGAATGGCTTAAATTAGATGATAAGAAGGAAAATATGCTAATATATTCAGTGAAAACTAAAGGTATATTGCATGAATTTCAGTGTGTTATTTTATAAAGAACACACTTCCTAAAGAATCACAAGCACTTTCAGCACTTATGATTTCAGTATATTTCGACAATGAGGCATTTATAACAAGTTTTGAGATTAAGCTTAAAGCTTAAATCTTACAACTAAAATCTGAAAAAAATGAAATATTAAAATAACCCTGTATGGGTATGGCAATTATACACACATTTATTTATTTGTAATGTGCTTTTCTCTTGCATCATCATTTCATTCAGAAATAAAGACTTTATGAGCAAAAGTAACTTCTGAATTTTTGAAGGAGAAAACTGAATTCTGAGAAATTAATTGATTTTACCATAGTCGCATTCAAGGTAGAGGAAGACAAAAGGCTAATCCGTATTTTCCTAGTGCTTCTGCTTTTATTTATAGCACCAGCTCCACTCCTTGACACAGACGCTCAAGCTCAGAGCTCTATCCTCACAAGACACTCTCCAAAGGGAGAGACAAATATGTAAACAAAGCATTTATAGTAAACTGGAAGATTGGGATAAGTCGCATTGTTTCATGGGAACTTTATGATAGGATCAACTCCAGCCACCTGGAGATTGCGCTGGAGGACTTCAGTGAGGAGCATGCCTGAGTGGGAATAGGAGCGTTCAAGATGTGTAGGAAGGAGTGGATGACAGCAACGTTTGTGTTAACCCTTTGAAACATAAAAGTGCACCTCATACAGACCTCAAGAGAGACAGAAGAGTGCAGATAAGAAGAAGAATTCAGTCTTGAGGTTTTAGATATTGTTTTATGGAATTTAAACTCTGAAGTAAAGCAGACTAGAAAGCACTTACTCAAGAAATATTTGGGTGCTTGGGGTCAACCTGCTCAGAGAAGTCGGCCAACCTATTTCTCACAGTCAGCTGTGGGTAGAGTTTAGTGTCTGCTTCTCAGATCCTCCTTAAACTGAGCTTTTAAAAAAGTCTTTACAAAGAGCTAATTTATTGACAAAGAAGCACAATCATTTATAGTAAAATGAAGGTCAGTACTATGAGAGAACATCCAGACTCAATTCTGATACTGAGCAGTGTGTTGCAAAAATTCAGTATTTACAAAATTACTTAAAAGAACCTATGCAAATACAGAAAAGGTAGCAGAACTGGAGAATGAGAATCTAATTCTTAAGACCAAAATGGAACCTCTTGTTTTTGCCACACGATCTCTGATACAGAGAATTGAAATATCTGAACAATTTAAGAATGTGGTTGAGAAGCCGGGCGTGGTGGCGCATGCCTGTAATCCCAGCACTTGGGAGGCTGAGACAGGAGGATTGTTGTGAGTTCAAGACCAGCTTGAGCTACAAAGTTAGCTTAAGGCCATCCTGAACTGCATAGTGAGACCCTGTCTCAAAAAGGCAAAAAAAAAAAAAAAAAAAAAAAAAAAAAAAAAAAAAAAAAAAAAAAAAAA
>PVKA01005407.1:0-30437 GCA_004027165.1 Ctenomys sociabilis | reverse complement strand
TAAATATGATGTTCTCCAAGGCCAAAATAAAATGTTAGAAAGAAAAAATGAATCAATTTTCTTTGGAGAAGCAATAAATGATAAAAACATTATTAGATCAGCTAAAAAGTAAAGAATACAATACTCAAAGTCAGTCATGAAAATAACTGAGTGAATATAGAAATAGAAGCTATGAATATAATAGAAGCAATGAAAATATTTTGTTAATACAAGATAAAAAAAAGAGAAAAAGCATACCAACTTCTACAGGATGAAAGTTCATTTGAAAATGAACTAAAAGAAAATCAGCTAGAGATCATGCAGTGAAGAGAAAGAAAGACTGGCAAAAACTGAACAAATATACTTATTCCAATAATAGAAACAGTTAAAAATGAAAAAAAAAATCCTGAAACAACATTGCAAACATCTACTACTGCCAGGCAAATGATACAAACCTACCAGTCTACTGCAGAAGAGACTCTTCTGAAGGAAATAAAAAATGCAGAATCAGAAGCAAGTAGTCACAAAAACAGCTTGTCAGAAGTCAGCGAAGAATGTGAAACAGTCCCCTAAGATGTAGTGGAAATTAAGACTGATAATTAGATTCTAAAATAAAAGCCAAACAACATAGTTAATAAAATATAAAATTTGAAATCAGCACCTGTAGACTCACAAGAGACAAAGTACTTTTAGGAAACCGTGGAAGAAGCATAGAAAGTGAAAGAGGTATCTTGGAATTTAAGATGCAGAATCTTCCAGGAGAGCCCTTGGGTTTAAGTGATAAAATCTGTAGGCAAAATAACTATGCATATTAAAGATGCCTTACATTCCAAGAAGAGATAAATTCCATTTAGACAGCACTGAAACTTGTCGAGACACTTTAAGTCCTAGGAGTAGGCCTTTAGCTCCCGATTTGAAACTGATTAGAGTCTATTTTAAAATAATGCTATATTCCTGGTTAGTAAGAAGTTTTGCTGTTTTGTTGTCCTCCGAGCTTTGTGGACCTGTGGGTTGGAGTCTGATATTAATTAGGGGATATTCTCAGTAATGGCTGTTTTGAGTATTTCTCAGGCTTCTCTTTTACTCTTCTCATCGCACATCTGTTTGACAGTTATCCCCCAGTCCTTGCACATTTGCTATTCTGCATTCATCAGTTTTTTTTTTTTTAATTTTCATTTTTGACAGTTTCCATAGAGATAGGCTTAGGAATTTTTTCCTATATTATGTTCAATATACTAATAAACCTACCAAAGATATCATTCAATTCTGTTTTAATATAGGACCATCTCTTCTGGATGCTTTTCTTAGAATTTTCATTTCTCTGTTTACATCATTCACCAGTTATTGAAAGCCACCTAATTTGTCCATTTGATTCTTTAGGGTGTTACTCATTATTGTATTAAATTCCCAGCCTTATAATTTCAACAATCCTGATACTGTATGGTTTTGATGATTGTGCTAACTTTTCAAATCCTACTATTTGACTTGTTTTGCATGTTTTAAAATTTTTTTCTGGATGGCCACAGATGATAAACAGGATAGACAGAACTGCTGCAAGTAGGACTTCAGTGGTGTGGCAAAGAAGTCAGGGAAGGAGAAGCATGCCGTAGTATGACCAGTGCTCAGGCAACTTTGAGCATTGCTCTCTGGTGTGTGCCTTTCATATCTGCTTTGCAGTCCTCTTCCTGTTCTGTCAGGTTAGACAACATGGCTAGACTCAGTTGGAACTGAGAATTTCTCTTTTAGACGGGAAGTTAAGAGGGCTGTGATGGTATTTGCCTTTCTCCAGGTAAGTTAGGCACTGATAAAACTATAAATTAAGTTTCCATTAAAAAGTTTCTCTTGCGGACAGATTTATTAAGTGGAACTGAATATTCAGTCATATTTCAAGATAGTTCTTTCCCACCTCCTCTGCTAAAACAAGGTGATTTTTTTCCCCCCTTCCCTCTCTCTTGAGAAGATCCGGGATATTTCTAGAAGTTGTAAGACTGTGGAGACTGCACAAATGCTTGGCTCACTTTGGGGTTCTTATCTTGCAATTTTGTTTTCACTGAGCCCCCAGTAATTTGTTAGTCCATTCGTGGTTTTCCTATTGATGCCCTTCAAGGGTTTTGCTTTGGTAACTGTAGTTCTTTATATTTACCTGTCTCTGCAACTTTAGGAAGAGGAGTTTATAAACTTTGCTCAGAGATCTGAGAAGAGTGTTTGCTCTGTTTATTTAGGATAAAGTGTAACTTAGAAATTCTTTATACAACTGCTGAACTAGAACCAGAAGTCTCTGTCAAGAACTTTTTTCCCCCAATTAATTTTGTTAAGCAATGCCTTATGAGTAAGGAATTAGAAATATCTGTACAATTCAGTATCATTTGACATTTGCAACCCTTTCTGAACCTCTAGTTACTTAAGAAGGGCAAGGTCACATCACAAACTATATCTCATTCATCCCCTTCACTAACTCTTATATTCTTTCAAAAGAGCACACTAGCCCCTGGGTGGCCTTCCCATGACAATCACAGACAAAGGAAATACAGAGAGGGCTTCTCTTAGCTGCCATCAATTAATAATACCAACAATTCTAGAGAATTATACTTTTTTCACATGGTTATTTCATATTTAAGGACAAGACTAATATGTCTTGTTACACAGTGAATTTATAAGAAAAAAATATAATTTCTAATATATTATAGAATTCCCAAACCTTTCTGTGATTCAAGATAACTGTGCTTAGCCTCATGAAGAGCATTTGAAGAAAATGCCTTGTTTTTAATTCCCATAGAACCATAATTTGTTTAACACAGTGCTTGACAGTTGTGGATGCTCCGTGTTATTGTGTATCAAACAGCATTTAAGGCCTGTGGAATGAACGTGAACCAGTCTAACAGGAATTCATTATTCACTCTTTTTTTTTTTTTTTTTTGAGACACAGACTGGCTATGCAGTTTAGGCTGTCCTTGAACTTGCTTTGCAATCCAGACTGGCCTGGAATTTCCAGTGATCCTCCTGCTTCCACTTCCTGAGTGCTGGGATTATGGGCGTGGGCCACCACGCCTGGTGATTATTCACTCTTCTAAGTGCCTAAAACCGACACAGAAGTACTAACAGTGAGGGTGACTTGACATTTATAATGGAAAAACCTACAGCGCCAGTATATTAAAAGATAACTTCCTTTCTGATTGTGCTACTCTACAGTGCTGCTTAAAGGGTAAACATAAGTAGTCTTTGAAATTATTCATTTTATAAGGAATATCAACTTCCAGATGGCAGCATGATCTGACAACAGATGCAGCTCCCTTCAAACTTCGGGTAAAAAGATATGATGTTTCTTGTCATATTCTTAGACATTTTCCATTGAATAAAGCCACCACTTAGGGCAGCAGCCTGGTGTGCCATGCAAATTATATGTACATGACCCAGGTTAATGACCCAGAGATCACATGAAACAAATTCAGGTTTAGGGCTAAATTTTCCCCCCAAAAATGATTTGAATAGATATTTCTTATAGTAGAAACATCAGTTTACAGCTAAGTATCTTCTCTGAGGCAGTGATGGTGCACCTTCTAGAGTTTTCTGTGCTAACGAAGAGCTGGCTGTGGCAGACATGCCACGGATTCCCCATCAATACCCTAGGGTGGTGTCTGCAGGAGCATTTATTTAACAGCAGTAGAAGTAAAGCAATTTTTTAATTTATATTTAGAAGGAAGAGAAAGGAAGAAAAAACTTCTCTCTGAAGCAGTACGTTAGGAGGAATGGTAACTCAGCATTACTCTGTCAGCACCAGCACTCACTAGCTTTTCCACATCCTTTTGTGGCATAACCCACTCATTTGATAAGTTTATTGTCTTTTAATGCCTCAGTCATTTTTCTTTAACTTTTTTGAGCATAAATGGTGAGTAAGATTTACCTGGCATTCTCTTTGGGTTGTGACATACCAATATAAGGAAAAATCACGGAAACCAATATAGTTTGATCATATATATATATATATATATATATGTATATGTATATATATGTGTATATATATATACTATTTAATAAATATATTGCATAAATTGGAGCCTAGAGCTCAAAAATTCCTCATCTTTTAATCTTTTATAAGTACTATATATGGAGATTACCACAACTTCATCAAACAATTTCTGGAATTAAAAGAAGTAGGCGGTTTGCCGCATCCCACATGTGGAATGCAAGCCATCAAGAATTCTGAGTCTCAGGATCCAAACAAATTAACATGAGGCAAACCATTGCACCAGAGGGTAAGCAGGTCTTCCGTCCTCCCACATAGAATGCCTGGGAAACAGGAAAAGCAAGTTCAAGTTAAATGGCCTTTCTGTGGTTGAAGAGTAATCATCTTGTGCCAGAAATCAGTGAATAAATATTATCGGTAAGCCTATGATTGAAGGAGAGTTGGATTTTGAGACTCCCAACAGCCATTTGACTGCAGTCTTTCAAATCAAGGCAAGGTTCATGATGATTGAAAGTTATAGCAACAAAAAGCCCTTGCTTTTGATCCTTGCTGTGGGAAAATGCCAAGATATATTTAGAGTGGAAGCAATTCAGAATGATCTCTACACAAATTAGCTAACATTAGATGGTATTTTAGTTAATGACTATGTTGAGAGTAAGAACTACGGATGCTTCAGTGTTCATGTATGCTTGGAGATAGTCTGATATCCTATTTGAGAGTCATTTTCTACAATTCACAGGCCTTTTGGGAGAAGTGTCTTATATTTCAATATAAAGAACATAGAGAATAGGGAATACCCTTGTCTCTAAGCAGTGGCAACAATTTAGTTCCTTCAATTGGATTTTCCACATCTGCTGAGTCCTTCATCAGGGATGCATGCAAGAATTGTAGTCATTCATTTTCAGCATCTGTGCCCATATTGGGGCCGCATGAGTAGCTAAGAGATGCCACATCAGGTAAAGCTTATATACATAGTGAGCTCTTGATAGCCTTACAGCATTATATAGGCTTAAACTAGACATAGTATTTTTCTGTCACATGTAGCAAAACAATGTTCTGATTAATACAAAAAAACAGACTAATATAGACAGTGGCCCTGGGGAAATATGGACAAAATAGATTTGGTGAACTGGTATAGATATATTTCAAGCCCTGTACTATTTCCCTATTGGAATTTAGTAATCATGGCAAGGAGTGGGGAAGCTTCCAACTGAACCATCCTGTGTTCACTTGGGAACACTCTGGAAGACAGCAGTACTATCACCCAACTGTTTTAGCAGGAATTCATGATTGAATGCTTCCTTCCATTAGAAGCATTTGCTTAAAGAAAGGAAATAATACATTCAAATATCTAAATTCAAAGAACTGGAAATAAAGATATATAGGTGGCTTTCACCTACCTTCCACTAGGCATCTTTTGCTGCCAGATGCAGCTTCTTCTTGTCTAATGGTTCTTTCTTGTGTGTTTGAGATTTATTCTGTTGCCATCTCATCATAGTGACTTTGTCAGTAGAATGCCATCAGCTGTGTCTGCTTCTTTGTATGTTGGTCACACCCAACTCCTAAGTAGCTGTCAATGTTCCAACGGAGATAAACTATAAATATTAATTTGGAAGTTGGGTTGATGTCATATATGTGAGAAAGAATCAAAGAATGACTTATATAGGAAAATTTTGGATAATATGTAAAGGAACGGATTTTACTCATATGAGGGTAAAACATTTTTAGATTACTGGTACCAGATGCTAACATAAAATTCATGCTGTACTGTGAGCATTGATACTTACATAACCTTGTGAAATCCTTCCCGTGTATATCTTGAAGAAACCAATACAGTTAATTGTCATCTCCAAGTGACTTTATTAAAAAATGCGTTTGAGGTACAAAATTAATAGATTATGCAACTTTGGACATTTTGTCAATTGTTCTCTTTTCATTCCATCCCCTTCTGTTAGCTGCCTACATTTAGTTTATTTTCTATCACAACTATACATTCACTGTGATTCAACTGTGACAAAAATTAAGGAAGAACCTAAATATACCCTTTAAAATTCTTCCACCTTATTGTCTGAAGCTGTCTTTTTCCTCCCACTTGGCTATAGTAGGAAGAGAGCTGAGATGAAAATGTGAAGTCTTCTTACACTCCTGAAAAACTTCTTTTCTAGACTTCTGTATGCCAAAATCACTTTTGCTTTATAATAAGTTATTTTTGTCACCTGACCACGAGATGTTGCCGTGGTAATGTCGCTAACACTTGTGTCTTTGAAAACTTGGCCTTAGGAGTAACAATTCTCAGAATTATTTTGGAGAGTAGGCAGTATTTTTCTATAGGTTAAAACATATTGCAATTGAATTTTCCCAAAATATAAAAAATTAATTGCATAGTTGTTTTAATGAAAGTCATTAAATGGAAAGCATTACCCTGATGTCTAGTGTTATGAAATTTCATAACTGTATTGCACTGAGAAAAGAAATAATGTTTAATGATTTCTAAGGATTAGAATGAAAGCAGCATTAGGGTGACATGGAGAAAATAAATCTTTGAAGGTTAAAAATGCTACGTTCTTTGAAAGTTCAAAATAGTTGTATGTGATAAATGGTACAGGGCTACTACTATTTCTTTTGCTTCAAATACAACCAAGATGCCCGTCACCTGAGGAATGGATGAAAAGATGTGGGATTTTTATACAATGGAGTTTTACTCAGCTATACAGAATGATAAACTCAAAGCTTTTATGTTTAAGTGGATGCCACTTGAAGATACACTCATAAATGAAATAAACCTGACCCACATGTGTAAATATCATATAGTCTCCCTAGTGTAAGAATTCAAAAGAATAAATAAAAATAAAGAGGTATAACACAATTAAGAGGAAATCAAGAACTTGAGGATTAGACAATGAGGAGAGGGCAAGGAGAAAAGCTAGGAAACATGACAGGGGCAAAGCCATACGTTTATATGCACAAGATGGGTAAGGCAAGGATCCTGAGAATCTGCAGCATGTTTTTGAAACTAGCAGTTAATTGGTAGGATTCTCACCCTGACTAACTATATTTTCTGATATCTGTGACTAGGCAGCTGCCCTGAAGATAGTAATGTGTAATGGTAGGGTCATACTTGGAATGCCTGTCATTCTGGTCTTCTAAATATGTACTGCTTGTCATGGTGTGCCAATTACTGCCATACTGTCTCTCAAGTAAATGTTTGTTTAAGAAAAAAGGTAATAAATGAAATCAAGGGACAAGAAAAAAATCTCATAGGACTGTCCTGCTTTAAGTGTAATGCAAACATAATATTGAAATATTCTGAGAGCATACATTAGAGGTATCCTATAAATTTGTATAAAATACTCCACTAATTGTTGAGAGTTTACTATGGCTTTCATTCAATACTATGGCTTTCATAAATAGCCAGGACTCTCCAAAGAAATAGAACAAATTGAAACTGACTAATTTTGAGGGCTAGGAAGCTGAAAATTAATAGGAAATTCAGTTGAGTTTCAGGTAAGAGAGTTGTTGTTGCAGCCTTGACATTGAAGATTCTGGAAACACAGGAGGAAGTTCTTTACCATAGGTTGGAGATAGACTTCCTCCTACTTTGGGAATCCTCTGTCTCTGCTCACAAGACCTCTACTGGCTGACTATAGCATGTCCATACTATGCCAAGCAATGCATTTTACTTATAGTCTGTTGGCTATAAATGTAGATCTTACTCAAGAAACACCTTTATAGCAACACGTAGTCTATAGATTTTTGGTTTGTTTTATTGAGACAGGGTTTTGCTATGTAGGCCAGCCTATCCTTAAACTCTCTATGTACCCCAGCAGGACTCAAATTTGTGACCCGCCTGTGTCAGATTCCCAGATGGAAGGATTACTGGTTAGCATATACTACCTTAAGACTAGTGGTTGATTTAGCCAAGTTGACAAAAAAACAAAAAGAAAGAAAGAAAAAAGAATTGGAGAGTAAGAATATTTTGTATCTAATATCATTAAACTCATTTCAGGTTTTATTTTCCCTCTATGACCATGGTTCTCAGTTAATTTTCCTAAGAATTTCACATGATCTTGAATTTCTTAAATGTAGATTATGGTTTGCCATGTTGTATTGTTATAGTCATGGTGAATTACGCCACAGAACATACCTGTAAGATATTAGATTTTTCTGTCTTGCAAGTCATCACCTGGGTGCTTATTCTCAGTTACCTAACACAGAAGCTCACATAAATGGTGCAAAGGATGGAGTGGAAAAGTTATAATTAAAATTATACAACTTAGAGTTGCAGTCTCCAAAATTAAAAAATGAAAAAAAATTGTTCTAACATACTAAGGATCAGAAAAAATGACTGTCTTAGTTACTTTTCCCTCTTTGTTGGAACTGATGATGGAAAGGTTTGTTTAGCTCACAGTTTGTGGAGGTTTCAGTCCATGCGTGGCTGGCTCCAAGGCAGAGTGGCACACAGCAGAGCGTGGTTGTTCATGGGGGCAGAAAACAGCAAAGAGCAAAGGGAGGAGCAGCAGCTGCAGAGAGCAATCCTCCTTCCCTTCCTTGTATTGCATTCAGGCTGTCAGCCCCCGTGTGGGTGCAGCACTCACGCCCATGATCCCAGTGACACTCACACTGGTACTGCAGCTTTGGATTGTGGACTAATCACAAACTCTAGAAGTCTACCGCGTGCCTACATGATGCTTTGGAGGGGATAGCTATACAAAAACCATAGGGAGTGAAATAATATGTCTCATTGGGTATGACTTAAGTGGAGTAGTAGATTGCAAACCTCATTACTAATTGTTTCATTACAAGTCACATCTATTGCTTAGTAGATCCTACTCTTGGTTGTATCTGGAGAGTATATATCAATAACTTTGGAAAACATCAATATTTCACAAAAATCAAATTCCATGAAAGATGACACAAGGCTAATACAGACTAACAAGACATACATGTTGCCGTTAATCTTCCTTTAATCCCCTCCTATCTGAACACACTTATCCTATTGTACCTATTTATTTTTGTTTTTGCTTTTTAAAAAATAAAACGATCCTTTGAAGTGGGAAGAAAAGTAAAAGAGAGAGATGGCACATACCTACTTTGGACAAATAGGAAATATTTGTAAGGGAAATGCTATTCCATCATTCCAGACACTTTCTGAAAGAGTTCCGGAAGACTTCTATTGTGTCTTTAGTTGTCCTATTGTGGCTGCCTCAATATCCTGAATCAATAACAAACACTACTTTTCATGGTTATTTTCACATTAGGGAAGAGCCAAAGGTCACATGATGACAGAGCTAGTGAGTGATATGGATGAGGACAGACAGTAGCCTTTTTGTGGGCCTGCCTTTCCGCTGGAAGGCACTCAGCAGCCAGACCTTCTGCATATTTGTGTCGACATTGTATAAAGACATTAACAAAAGAAGACTTCCAACCTGCTGCAGAAAGAGGGAAGAATGAAGGACAAATGCATTCAAAGTGAAGGGGAGTATTTTGATTGGGATTAAGGGAAATGTGTCTTGTCTACTACTCTAATTTTTTTTTTAAATTAAACATTTGTTGTATCTTTTGGTCCTTAAGAAAATAGGTCTGCTTCTCTCTTCTATGCCTTGAGAGTATAGTGTTAATCAGAATTATTTTTGTTCAATATTATGTAACCAGTGTCTACACAGACTCCATTAGTAAAGTCATATAAATACATTTTTAGTTAATGAAGATCTCAAAAGAAAGCCCATTGTACAAGTGGCCCTGATTTGGTATCCAGTAGAAAAGTTTAATTATTATTTGTTCACTTTTTACCTGAACAGTTACAACCTTTTTCTGTGATTTCTTTAGCATGCTAAGTGAAATGCCCTTTTGCAACACATTTGTGTTACACCAGTTTTTATAACCTTAGTCATTTCCTCAGTATCACTTCTTACACTGGGACTCTGTGTCCAGAAGAAGGAAGGCTCATCTGAAAGGTAAGTAAATTAGAACTAAAAACAAGATGTATAAATTGCTAGTAGCTCCATGACCCCTTAATTTCAGAGTCTGAGCTGCTCTAAAACTTGGCTTTAGGCTAGGTCTAGGTAAGTTTGGTGAGCTAGATTCATAATATGGGCCCCAAGTACAGACCTGGACTCTGCCTTTGGTACTTTTGTCTGTCAGACTCTGTCAAAAGTGCTGGTTGGATTCTCAGCCACTCATGTCTTCATGGGAAAAAATGTCCCAAAATCTGCAATAACTTGTGGACTTTTTGTCTGGATCTTGTAGTGAATATTATCATTATTTTGTGAGCTTTCAGCATTTTCAATATAATGGTTTTGATAACCATTTCTTTGTTACTGTTTTTAATAATAATGCTGGTTCAAAACATGCAGCATCATCTCACTAGGGGTAGAATCATCCCCATTTCATAATCCTGTATCTGTCTTCCTCTGATTTAATTCAAATGTGCACAGTAACCACCAGCCAAGAGAAACACTATATAATTGCATTAGTTACTTTTCTCTCATTGTAGAGACAAAATACCCAACACCACAGTTTAAAGGGGGGAAGTTTTATTTAGCTCATAGTTTGTAGAGGTTTCAGTCTATAATCTGTTGGCTCACATGGTACAGGAGCAATGGGCTATAGGGGTGAAAAACAGTGAAAGCAAGAGTGAAGAGTGAGAAAGAGACAAGCCTCTTTCTGTCCCTTATATCGTATGCAGGTTACCCACCCTTAATCCTAGCGCTGGACCATGAATCAATTATGAACTCTAGAATTCTGCCCTGTGACTGCATGTGACTCTGCGGGGACATCCAGGCAGAAGCCATAATGAGAACCTAATTTACTACTATGTGAATAATAGTAAAGTTTGGCACTATGTATTAACTTTCACTGACTGCTAATTATAGTTAGTTATTGCCTTTAAGCCATTAGCTATGGCTTTCCTCCAATTTAAAAATCTTTCCTATTTTATGGCTAGCCAAGTCCAGTACAGCTCTCGAGAAACTTCCAGGGAGAAGACTGCAAAGAAATGAAGGCATGAGTGAAAATTCAGGGGAGCTGAAATCAGGTGGAGCTCTCTCTCCTGGAGAAAAGAAGTCATGCAATGACTGCAGCAAGTTTTACACATGCAGCAGATTGACATCAGGTGAAACCCCTCTGCCTGACATCTAGTTTATCTCACCTACTCCTTGTTCTCAGGCTGGCTGACATTGCTCTCTGGGCACCTCATGCTATCAGGGCCGAAGCAGCTTGTTCACATGGCTCACCTTGGTGCTCGTCCTATGTTCTTGGGGCTAGCCGTGCTCAGCCCCACATGTGCAATTGATCTCCAGCTTGAACCAGTCCCCACAAAGCCTATTCTTTTACCCATATCTGAAGGTCTACTTCAAAGGTATCATAACCATGGTTCCATCCACCCCATGTTCCATTTGATCACTTCCTGTCAAATACTATGTTGCATAGTCTCTCTATGATTCACATAGCATTTACATTCACTATAAGTTAGATACTGTAGGGAGCAATGTGATCTTGTGTGTCACCTGGATTGTACTCTCTGGGTTTATGACTGCTGGTTGTAATTGTCAGCTGGACTGTATTAAATAAAGACAGCTACTCGATTAGCAAACATACCTCTGGGTGTGCCTGGGGTGTGTCTCTGGAGGGTTCATCTCTTTCTGATCTTCCCTTGTGCTTGGCTTCCCAGTGGCAATAAAGGGAGCAACTTTGCTCCACCATGCCATGATATGTTTCTATAAAGAGTAGCTAAGCATAGACTGGAGTAAACTAGCCCAAAACTAAACTTTTCCTCTTAAAAGATGTGCTGTTGAGGTAGATGGTCCTAGTGGTGGGGAAGCTGATCAATAGAGACTTTAAGCTGGTAGCCTTTGCTTGTGCATTTACTCTAGAATAATAGATTCAATATGGAGTTTAGCATTTGCTAGAGGACTTGACTACTTCATAACATGTGAATGAATTCTGTCACTTGCCGGAGCTCATTTATGCTTTTGAACACTACCTTATTTCAATGTGTCTCATTGAAAGAATTTTAAATGGTATGGGGTAACATTTTTTTTTTTTTAATTTTTAAAGGTCATGATTTTTAGTACATATAAAAAATAAAATTTTAGGCTTCTGACTCACAAATAGGGTTATGGCAGTGTAGACCTTAAAACAATAGATCTTATAAAATGATTGAGGGATATGGCAAAACTTGTGAAGATAGTAGGTAATGTGGTAGGCTGGTTGCAAGAGCTTTCACCTTTGCTCACACTGCGACTTTATAAGCCTTCCCAGCAAGACATATTGTCTATTTTCTTGTTGTATAAATTGGGCTGGCCTTAGCATTCATTTTATCCAACAGAATGTTGCAAGAGTGACATGTTGCTAGGCTTTGGAGGCCTTGCACAGTTTTGTGCATGCCTCTGTAACCTTGCCAAGCAATTAGAAGAGCAAAGGCTAGTGAGCCAGATAATGAGAGATGACAGGGAGCAGAGCTGGATTGTCATAGGTCTGCCAGCTGCTAGGCAACCATGACCCACTACAAATGCATAAGTGAGCCCAGCCAAGGCCAGATGACAGGTACCCAAGTCAAAGAAACCACACAGCTGAACCACAGACTGAGAAACACGAACAAAATTGTCCTGTGCCATAGCACAATGCAGTGTTATTGTGGCACTACAGAATGAGCATAGAGAGTGATCAAACTTTGAGGGACACTGATATAGATATGTTACCAGTTATTTCATGTGATATTTTGATGTGCATTCCAGAATAGGGCACATTTCTGAAGCAATTCCAAATTAGGATATGGGTGAAAAATATAAATGTCTTTTATCCATTATAATTCAAACTCCAGAGTCTATTTCTACTTTTCTTCTACACTGAATTCTCTTTTAAAGAACTTATCTTTCTTTTACTCTGTGATTAAAAACAGTGAATAAATAAGAAAAGAATAATAAGTGTGAAAGATATTATCAAAAAGAGAGAATAGTCTAGTCATAATGTTGTTAATAAATATTCATTAATTTCTTTATTTATTCTAAGTGTCAATCCACAACTGACATTTAAACACCTGTCCTCTTAAAGGAGATGTGAAATATCATTGTTTCTTTTAATTAGATAAATACTTTGGTAGAAAGGTTTCATCTGAATTTTAGTATGCCATATAAAAAGATCCATTCCCAAATACTTATGTCAAATACAGTAGTTACTTCTTTCAAGGTACCTTGTTACTTCTAAGAAACATACTCTACAGATTCTCTTATTTTCTACTATTTGACACATTTCTCCAAGCATTGCAAAGTATGTCTTTCCCTAAGCTGTCTTGGGTTCTTCTCAATGCAAGTTGTATCAGACTTGCATGGAATTCTTGAATCTCAATATAAAAAATAATCCCTTGTTCTAAAGGGATTTTTGAAAGCATACTTTGTTCATGCTTACCTGGTAAGCAGTGTTGAGAAACACATTTTTCAAAGGCTTTGGATCACCTCCTAGGGGAGACCAGATAATGAGGATCGAGGCCTAATTGACCTACTATGTGGGCACAAAGGAGAAGGGTGGGATGTGAGTATGATGGAATGTTGCACATTCTAGGAAAATGTCAACACATCTGAGAGCCAGTTATTTACTCAAACATGGACTATAGATAACTAGAAGCAGACGAATCTTCTGCTACTATAAATGTTTGTACTTGAATGAAAACAAAGTGAGACAGATGCTTACAGCTCTGTGATCCATGAGGCAAGAGTTCCTGGCCCCTCTATGTTAAAATAACTCTGTATCTTTTAGTATTTCATCCTGCCTCCCTTCCTATGAGGGAACAAATTATTTAGATCAGGTTCCTACAAGTAGTGCCCAAATAGAGACCTGACCAAAGTAGGCTACTTCCCTACTAGTGATTCTTAGATAGGGACTTCGCCAGGGCAGGCTGGTTTCCAACCACTTAAACTAAACCCCTTGTATCTACCCAAGTTCTCTAGAGAAAAAGAACCAACAGGATGTGTCTATGCATCAATATCTATATAGTTCCATATCCATATCATTCATATTTATCTATAGTGATTGATTAAAGGAAGTTGACTTACATTTATAGAGGCTGAACTCACATTTATCTCATTCAAACTCTGCAAAACTAAGGTCTTAGATCCATTGATAAAGCTCGAAAACTCTGTAGAATGGGAAGAGCTGATGTCCATGTTTGGGAGCCATCATTCAGGTAGAAACAGCCAATGTTCCAATTAGAAGAAAATTCTCCTTTACTAAGGAGAGGATCACTCTTCTATTTCATTCAGGCCTTCAACCAATTGGATGGGGGCCACCTACATGATGGTGGGTAATCTGCAAGATTCACTCTAGTGATTTATTCATTTATTAATTTATTTTATTTATTTATTTTTTTAAATGCTCTTATTTTACTCAAGAGGATCAGAAGCCCTGAGGATAGGTGGTCTGCAGGATTGGGAAGGATGTTAGGTGACACCCTCAGCCCTCTGTTTTGTTTTGTTTTTTTCTGGAACCGGGGATTGAACTCAGGCCCTTGTGCTTGCCAGGCAAGTGCTTATTATACTGAGCCATCTCCCTGGCCCCTTACTCTACTGATTTAAATGTTAATTTCTTCCAAATACATCATCATAGAGACAGCAAAAATAATGGTTGAACAAATATCTGTATACCTGTAACTCACTTAAGTTAACATGAAATCAGTCATCATATTATTCATTAGTGATATGAAGATTTAAGGTCTACAAAGATACAAAGATGTTCTCAGGATACAAACAATGACAATTAGAACCATTGAGGTGCTGATGAATGCTTAAAATCAAGATCTCCAAATAGAAGAAAATAAAATGATTGGAGAAAAATCCCTGATGACTAATATGACCCAATTTTTATAGTGGACATTAGACTGGTAATATAAAAGAAGAATTAAAGCTAAAAGTTAATTTCCTTTTTTAAAAACAATTTTGTAAGAATGAAATGTCCTAAGAACTCAGCAATGTAATCAACATAAGTAACTTTCTGCATCTACAAACCAAAAAGAAAAAAAAAAAAAAACAAAACTGCATTTTAAATCTTTACTCCATCTCTACTAAATTATCAATTACATCACACCCATGTTTAAGGTGCTTGAGGATAGATGCCTTGTAAGACCTCAACTCTGAGATGGTGCTGGGGTAGTTTTTACTGGAGGTCTGCTTAACTTGTAGAATATGTTGAGTCTGTGTGTGTGTGTCTGTGTGTGTGTGTGTGTGTCTGTGTGTGTGGTATGTGTGTATGTGTGAGAGAAAGAGAGACAGACAGAGACAGAGACAAACAGAGAGACAGAGAGAGACAGAGACGGAGACAGAGCACCCCTCTCCCCACTGCCCCTAACTCAAGTGAGCCTCTTACCTCAGACTCAGAAGACGCTGGGACTGAGGCAGGATACTAGGGCAGGGCAAAGCAGCTGGGTAATTGAATATGTCCAGTTAATTGTGAAGCCCTGTTAAACACTGAGAAAGCTGTCTTCAATTCTTCTTGCATGGGAAGTTCACAAGATCAAGTGAAGCTCTGCATCTAATGGGAATCTTCTGCCATGAGCTCAAGCTAAGCCCCTGCACCTGATGCCAATCTTATGGCACAAGACGAAGTGAGTTTTTAATGGCTTGGCTTAGATGTTATGTCAGAAAAAGGGTAACAGATGGTGGCCACTGTGCTCATGGGCGTTGTGAGCCTTCTCACCTGCCTGTCCACTGCATGCTTCAAGGTATACTTCCTTTTCCTATGTTAAATGGTCTATTCCCACCCGACAGAGCACTTCTCAGAGAACCTTTCTCTTTAAGTCCTTCCTTTGCGCATCTTCATTTTCTTTGGCTTTAAGTAAGCCTTCACTTTCACTGATTGAACTACAGGCATGCTTCTGTCCTACCATACCTCTCTTGAAAACTTTTCATGAGAAGCGAATGCAGTCCCTGTGGCCATGACTGAACGTGTCAGCCTGAATTCAGTCAGCATGGTCTTTGTTCCCAGGCCTGGACAAATGGCCTTGGCAGCTTCTTTGTGGTAGAAAAGTCAGATTTCATGTTCTCCCAATCTATCTGATAGGGAAAAGACACAACATAAAGTTTGCTTTTAATATACATTTAAAACTAATAAACTTAAGAAAAAAATGAATTCAAAATTTTAGCCTTCCAGTTTAAATTGGTCTTGTTCAAATTCTAAATTAAATTTTGTACTTGAAGTGACAATGTGAACAATTCTTAAAAACAAATTCTCTTGTTAGTTTAAATGAGTAAGTAACACACACACATAAAATATACATGAAAGTTAACATATAATAGACTAACACATGAAAGTATATAATCAATATCAAATAATGAATAATGGCATTTTCTTGAGCTATTCTTATTTTGACAAGTCTCCCCTACATAGAAATATTATAAAGTTATAAGGACTCAGTGGATTAAAGCACCTGCAAGCAGGTGCAGGGGCCAGGACTTTGATCCCAGGGCCTGCAGTGCCGGCCTTCCCCCAGGGTGCACTGAGATGGCAATTGAGACTGGGCATGGTGGTGCAAGCCTATAATCCCAGCACTTGGGAGGCGGTAAACAGGCAGCTCACCAGGACCCCATTCTAGTAGTGAGACCTTGTACGCCCTTAGACGCTTCCCTAAAATACAAAAAAAAAAGGAAAAAAGAAATATTATAAAGTTATAAAGACTATAAAAATTAAAAGTACAATTTTGAAAATAAACTTCATTTAATATGGATGCAATCCATTTGTCTGCGAGTTTTAATTCTCAGATTCACCTGCGATATGAAGGACAGTACACTGCTCAGAGATGCTAGGGAATCAGTAGGCCCGCCCGTTGCCCAAGGGCAATGCTCTAAGCAGGGGCAACAGCAGCACATTTTTGTAAGACTTGTAAATTCTTGGGCCACCTGTGACTTTTGCCTTCAGTTGTCTCTGATGCATGCTACAGTTGGAGAATCACTTCCTCAGATAACATTTTTCTCCCTTGTAAGACCAATTCCCTGCAGAAACTAGTCTCATCTCTCCTGTGGCTGAACTGAGTGGAGTAAGAAATAGTTTGCACAGCAGAGGGTTTTGTGTGAGTGAGGAGTTAGGTGATAGGTCCCAAATATTCATGTGATCTCAGCCTCTTCCCACCAAACAAATCCTTGACTTTCTTAGAGCCTTTCGTTCGAAGAATCTCAAACTACTGAAAGGCTCTGGGACCCCAAATACCACCCCGGTCCAATGATTTCCTAGGAGAACTCACAGGGGCAAGCGACTGGTTGTTGTCACAGGTATAAATTATAGCAAAAGGACACAAAGGGCTCTGAGCTGAGAGATAAGGCATCTGAGGCCAAGTCTAGGGTCCCCAGCTGCACTCTCCCATGGGTCCTCTTCCTGCAAGCCACGAAGATGTGCCGAATTCGGATGGGCGAAGCTTAGAGAGCCAGGGCGGGGCTTCATGCTGGCAGCCAGGCTCGCAGCCACTTCGTGCCTAGCATGTACCAAACATTCCAGTTCTCAGCAACAAAGCGGATTTTGACATAAATCAAATTGTTTGTGTGAGGGCTTTAGACACAATGAGCCACTCTAATGAGTGGATAATGTTCTTGAAATTCAAGTTCCCAGATGCCAGACAAGGACCAAAAATATAAGCAGACCTTTCCAAAGAAAACTGCAGGCCTGCCGTATTAACTGGATTCTATGTGTTTCTTTTATCTGTAAAATACAGTAGGCCCTAGTTCATATGGTTGTTGTAAAGATTAAATGAGATATATACATACTGCATAGTTTATAACACATGAATATGTTTTATGCTTAACAACATGTTTATATGTGAATATATATAGCCCTGATAATTCATGTGAAGTGTGTAGAAGCCCTTAATATATGTTTGCTAAAGTTCATACTTGAGGTAAGGAACATGCTCAATCACCAGAATCAGAAATTGGCAGTCAAGGATTAACATGTACATTTTTGTGTCTTCCATATGTAGTACATTGTCAAGCATAGTAGAGACTGCCTGTACTATGAGGGTGGGGAGTTCTACCCTTCCATCTAATCCCTCTGTGTTGCCTTTCATAGCTTTCCATGGAACTTCCTTACAAGTATCCTTACAACCAGTGTAGTCTCCAGAATGCTTCACTAGGTAGAAGACTTATTTTCCAAGGTCACTGCTATGGTTTCTATCTAGGTGTCCGTCCTCTGAGGTGCTCATAGATAGGGCATTTGGGAGGTGACTGATCCAGGGCCACCACACTCACTGGTGGATTGGTTCACTGATGATGTGCTAAATATAATTTGAACTGCAAAGCCTGGTTCGATGAAGTGGGTCCCTGGGTGTGGCCTAGGGGATCCTCTCTTGGTCCCTCTCTTTATGTCTCTCCTCTCTGCCAAGCCTCTCTGCTATGCCTTTCTGCCTCAGTGCCACCTGACTACGGACTGAAAGTCTGTGAACTGTGAACCAAAATAAACCTTTCCTGCTTTTTAAAGTTGTGGTGTCAGGTACTGTGTCTCTTTAGTGAGCAAGTATGCAACAGTGAGCTTCTCTCCACATTATATGCAACAGCATATATGTGTGTGTGTGTGTGTGTGTGTGTGGTATGTGTGTGTATGCACGCCTTATTCCTTTTAACACCTTCTATTATCTGAAATGTAAACTGTTCAGACCTCGCATTAAAGGGAAAGAAGTTACCTGTCTTGCACTGGAGACTTTCTAATTCTAAAACCGTGACAGTTGTCATTATGTCTAAAAGAGCCCCTTGTTTCTTTGCTTATGTCATTCATCATTAAGGGGGTTCCAGGTTTATAATCTTACAATTATTTTGATGTTTTCTTATCTCTGTAAATCACCAAATCTTACCTACTGCTAACCATGTGGGGATCTTTGGATTTTAAATCATAATACTGTCATATTATAATGAAATTTGAGAGAAAAACCTCCACATTGTTTGTCTTGTTTTGCAGCATTTTGAAATGTTAGTGCCTCTTGCCCACATCATCTTAAGTAAGGGTGTTTCATCCCCTACATCCTTTTCCATTTCTAAAATGCATCTAATTGGAGTTAAAATTTTATTAAATACAATTTAATGCCTTCAACTATATTTAAGACCTATGTGTTTCCTTAAAGCTCCACACAGTCAGCCAAGAAGGGCTCCTTGTGCCACTGATGGAAAAGCATTTCCTTCCGTGTCTCTCAGCCAGAAGCTTCTTCAAAGCTTAGCTCCCCTCACTGTAACTCTTGCTCATCTTCAACTTTCCAAGAATGACAGCGTTTTCCTGGTATATTTTCCATGGGAACGGCGAGCCAGCAATGGGCAAGGAAAACCAAGCAAAGAGTCATAAATTAGGACGTAGGTGCTGATGATGTCTCCTCTCCGTGAGGACAGGGCATTGGGGTGGAGCAAACTTTGCAGTACTTCTCAGGAGGATTGCAAGTAGAGGCTGGCTCTCAAGGACATCGACACAGCTGAATCATTTTCTCTGTCTAACTGGGGGCAGCATTCCAAAGACCCACATGATGGCCTTTGAGTGGTGGAGGCTGGAGCTATAAAAAGCATACTGGCCTTCTTCTCTGTCTTACCTTTTCTCAATAGGCAACTAAAAGACTCGTATTGGCAGATTACGTAGGATGGTACCCGACAGGGGCCGTCGAAATACAGACTCACTCATGCAGAGGCAAAGAACATGAGTACAGAGAGATTAGGGGATAGCCGTTCTCACATGGACCAAACTGGCTACCTGTGAGAATTCCACAAAGGCCTATCTTGCCTAAGATATTTGACTCCATTAGCTGGACATTTTCAAAATAACACCACAAGTATGTGACGACAATAACGTGTAACCAGCATGAGCAGCATAAGCTCAGCAGTACCTGGATCCACACTTTGTTAGCATCTCAGCTGGGAATACAGCAGGGGTTTCTTTAGAGTAAAAGCAGAGCTCATGTACCCGGATGTCACCCCTCTGTGCTACTGCTGTCCTGGGAGCTTTCCTACTCCATGTCTGCATATAGTTTTTGAAGTTCTCAAGTTGTGCTAGCAAAAGCTCCTTGCAAAGATATTTCTTCCTTTTTTTTTGTTCTCCTATTGTGGCATTTTGTCAAAGGACCTCAATAAATGAACCTGACATAATTGTACCTCAGAGGCTCTTTTCCAACTGTTGGGTGATCCACCTTTTCCTTGCGGGGTGCTTACCCTCATAATTTACAGTAACAGGAATGAACCACTGTATAACTAATAGACCAGTTGCTCGTAAGTTTCAGCTGTGAGTTTGCTTTTGGTCTTTCTCATTGCTTTGCCCCATTCTCTATAAGATAAAAATCTTCAGTGTCCCTCTCTGTCCAACCACAGCTGAATACTGTAGCTTTGCCTTTTAATATGCCCTTCACAATAGCTTTTGCCCATGCTGTTACAAATTAAACCCCTGTGCAGAAAAGAGTACTCACAATTGCATGACATAAACCAGAGAAGATAGGAAATAAGCTGGAAAATCTAGACTAAATTTACTTCACCAGTGCTGTTAAAAGAAAGATTGAAGTTAGTTAAATTTAAAAAGTTGACTTGAGCAAGAAAAAGGTTTCTGGAATGGGGAAGTTTTCCAACCAAAGATGGTTCAGAATTCCTACATATGAAAGTTCAGCATAGAAACAACTTAATTGGCTGCCTTATGGATGTTGTCTTCTCGGTTGGTAGGCTGTGATTGGCTGACACTCAGTTTCTTGATTACAATTTGTTCATATATTAAGCTAGAGAATTTGGTTTTATGGTAGCTGCTGTAGACCAATCTTATTTCAGTTAAATTCAACCTACCATGTGCCTTCTGTCAGGTCACATAACCTGCATTTTCCTTACATTCCAAGTGATTTGAGTTAAATAAGTGTCATTTCTATGGCTTTGTACTACAGATAGCTGCCTGAGACATTGCTCCAGCCCCTGTCAGAACTGCTCAAGGTGAATCACACTGTAGCACACTTTCCTTTACAACCTCGTGAATTGCTGCTGGTGTCTAGTACATTTTGTTCTTTTCTCAGTTACACCACTCATTATTCTAATGAGAACTGGCTCTTTGATCACACATAAGTTTTGGGCTCTAGCCTCTGGAGACACATATGGTCCAGGAGCTACCGTTCTCCATTCATTCCTTATGAGGCCATGTAAAGGGAAAAGACAATGCTTCTTTCTACCTATGTTCATGGCTGAGGACTCTATAGCAAAAGACAAGGGGAAGCTGTACAAATCTACAGAAAATAATTTCATAAGACACGTTAGATTTTGGAAATGCAAACCCAAAGCAGCAGATAGGCTTGTGTATTTTTATGCTTAGGTTTGATGAAGAATGGACAGTTGTGGAGAAATTGAGGGGCAAGGGGAAGCATGACATAGTGGTGATAGAGGGGCGGGCCTTCTCTTGTTGCTCTGTGTCTCTGTGTGCTCAGGGATAGAGATGTTCCTCTCTCTGGGCTTAAAGAGGGGATCATGTTATCAGTGCTCCAGGGAAGAGGGGCAGGAGAAGGTTGGAGACTAAACCCTCTCTCTCACCCCACTGGACCTGCTTTTGAGGAGGAGGGTGGGAGCAAGGCGAGAGTGATCTTCCTGCTTCTTCCGTTCGCTCTGACACCAGGGTGCTGAATTTGATGGCGGTGCACCCTGAACCCCACCAGGCCCATATTGCACTGTACTCGCCTATGTTTCTGGTTACTATAGTGAGCTTTAATTACTTTGAAGAAGAGATGGTGTCATATTTATATACATGCAATACCTCACAAAAACTCAACAAACATTTGTTAAGGAGGGACTGAAGTTTCTTCCTATTTGTTTATTTAATTTATATTTGCAATACTGGGGATTGAACTTGGGACCTTGTGCTTGCCAGGCAGGAGCTTATGCCACTGAGATATCTCCCCAACCCCTCTTCCTATTTATGGATTGAACTATATTTGAATCCTACGACTCTGGGCGTTGGTCTCCAATATAGACAGATGTCTCTGGCACTCGTGATTTAAGTAGGCTGACACATAAAGAAAACATTTGAACTAATACATAAACAAATAAAATAAAGAAAAAATATAAGTGAAGTGTATATACAGTAATCTTCACGCAATAAAAAGTTCAGGCTGCTGTGCATACTTGCGGCACCAGGGCCCACAGAATTTTGCTCAGTGTAGGACTTGGCATCAGGCTCTGCACCACGTTCACAAGGCGACTCCAAAATGTTTCCAAAACATGCAAGGTAATATAAGGTGGTGCTGAACCAAAAGCTTATGAAATCCAAGGAGAAATTCACATTGCATGTGATATGCTGATTTTTGTTCATGTTTTAAATTTGTTTAAAAGCCTCTATCACTAACATTTCCTCCATGAAACACACACGTATGAATATAAATCTTTCTATTCTCAGTTCTTTGTTGAAAAGTTCAGGTTTATGATGAATAATAAAAATCAAACTTTTTCCTCATAATTCAACATCGCATCCTCAAATTTTGAGGCGTGAAGAATTTGGTGTTATGAATGACCACTAGGTGGGAGTGGTGATCCATAATACCAGTGGCTCCTCCTAGGTGAAGTGTTTGGAAGAGCAAAAAATTGGATACTCCTACAATGTGAAAACAAAGTATTTCACACAAATCCTGTATATGATAAGCCCTTGCTTGGCCTTGTATCCTAGTGTGTGTATATATAAATTGGGTGTGATTACATTTGCTTTACTAAAAACAAAACATTTTAAGTGTATTTCTTGGGTGGGCTTAGATTCTTCACAGTGGCTCAGAACACAAACTATATTAAGAGACACAGGGTTGACTTTTTCTTCAACATACATCAGCAAATGCACGTTAGGCAAACTGCTAATACTCTTTAGCATTGTATTCGCACCTACATGTTGTTATTATGAACAGTTTGCTAAATAAGTGGACACAGCAAACACAAATATTTATACTGCACAGTCCTCAATAAATGCTAATTCTAATAACAACAATTTATTATCAAATTTAAGATCTTTGTAGATGGAAAAGAGTTTAGAGCATGAGCTACATTGAGCTTACAGAAACAGATACAAAGTTTAAAGGATAGAAAAGAAATGGGATATATAATAGCTATTTTTTGAAAGAAGCAAGGACAGAGTGGACAGCTCATCACTTTTCTAGTGAGAAGAACGGGGGTGCTCTGACTCTAGTTTTGAGCAGTTATTTTGAAAACCAAATAATAGGCAGTCAGTGTTACTATTTCTCTTTGCAGACTTTTATGGAAGCTTGAAAAGAAGCTCTGATATTAAAGTTGAATTGAGTTTTCTCAGAACTCTCAGAACACACAGATCTAGCTCAACCCATTGTATTTATGCACAAAAAATTTAATGTAGCTTTTGATACTTGAGAAATTTTAATCCAAACCTGTGAACTGCCTGTGGTGTTCAGTTCGCTGTGTGGGTGAGCTGTTACCTGAGTACTGAGAGGCAGACATGAGCAGGAAATTGCGGACAGCAGCGAGGATGCCGCGCGAAGTGGGAAGGAGTCGCTGCACCATCTGTGGCCCGCAGGAGGATGAGAAGGGAATTCTTTCATTTTTTTTAATTGTCCTGAATTGTTTATTGGGTTATGAATTTTACAGACATCTTATATTATTAGCGGTAATGGTGGGACTTGTGACCCTTTCCAAGGCCACGACTCTTGCGGCCTGCAGATGTCAGCCCACGCATCCCCTGTGCTTATGGACTGGTCTGGGGATCCATTGGGTGACAGGATTTCTTTTAGTGGTTTTGTGGAATGGATCAATAAGGATAACCTCAAAGAATTTGTATGTGGAATCTTCACCAACCCAGTAAGAATTTAGCGCTCTAGGAGCCCCACAGTGGAGTCCAGCTCGCTCCTCAGCAACAGACTGAAGGCTTCAAGCAAACTTCAGCTGCTTAACACCATGATGGACAGGCTTGCTTTAGTTGCTCCCTTAGCAGTGAGACAGTTTCAAAACAGGTTGGGAGGACGGTTATAATAATTAGTACATTGCATATTGTTGGCTTCATAGTAGTTACAGTATAAGATGCAGACATGATATCTTGTCTAAACATTAGTACAAATCTTTCTTCTCATTGAACCAAGAGAAAGTACTGTATATCTATCCCAACTATTTTGTATGTTCATATGTATTTTTTTCACTACAAAATGGACTTTCATTTATATCCCCCTTTTTTGTTTTGTCACAGATACGTGTTCCATTGCTGTTAGAGAAGCTAAGCTGTATTTGTTCAAATATTATAGGTACTTGAATTTAGTGAAATATCCCAATATAGTCCAATAGTCCATAATAGTAGTGGGTTATCAGTAAAGCTGAGAATTGTCAGATGTTGTTGACTTGAACTTTATAGCTCAGCATATTAATATGGCATTATTTTTTTATACTTCATGGTTATAATTTTCTGTTGGATGGTTAAGACCAAGATAAAGCAAGAACTATACAACTAAATATGTAACTTTTGTATCTGACAAGGTCTGTCCAATTTCCTCATAATTTACCCTAAGACCATGTAGAGCTGTGTGTAGATCTTTTGTCAGTGCTATGCCATCCTGTAACTCAGTAGTGTCCCAAATTTTCTTTTCAAGGAGATAATGGGGCCACAGAGGAAAATGAGTGACATTTCATAGTGTGCCTAAGGAGAGTCACCTAGAGAGAAAAAAGTCTCTCAGGCTTTCACAGAGAGCAAATTTTTTTTTTTTTTTTTTTTTTTTTTTTTTTTTTAACACAGAAGTTTAAAGAGAGTAAAATTTTGGAGTTAGATAAGTTAAATTCAAGTCTTATTGATTGATATCAACATTGACAAAGCACATGATATTTCAAATTTTGGTAATGAATCCTCAAGGTATCGGTGGGAGACATTCTGTATGCCCCACTGTCTGGTGCATTGAATGTCCAGGGCTTAGAATGAAGGTGTTCCATAAGAGAGTACTGGGTAGAATGAGGTTCTTTTCCCAATGAATGCTGTGTGTGTGTGTGTGTGTGTGCGTGCGTGCGTGCACATATACACACTCACATAAAGAACAAAGAAGACAGATAAATAGAAAGTACTGTAGGGACAAGCTTAAGTAGTTCCTTAAATTACCAATACAAGTAAATCTTAGCATACTTCTCAGTAATCTCTTTATTCCGTGTATCTGTCTTTATTGTCAAGGATAGCAAAATATTTAGAAATGTCAAAAACTTAAGGATACTGATTCATTTACCAATGGAGTGACAGACCTTGACTGGATCCAGTTGACACAGGTTGTTCATAGCACAATACGACTAATTTCTAAGATAATATTTCTTTGCCTTTAATACTCTGACTCTAGAAAAACACCACAATTATATTTTAGTTTTAAAATTTTAATCCTTTTAATTAATTGCTCTATCACTTTTTATATAGATGAAGGAATCACTGATTATACTAAGCTAGCAGGCCATAAAGTGAAAATCCTATTTATGAATCCAAATTAAGAAGATACTGTTACCAGACAGCTTCAGTGAGCTGGAAGGATTCCTGGCTTTTCCATTATGCAGGACAAAACAGTACAGAGCTTAAAATACTTTTAAGAAAAGGCTGTTTAGCTGCTGCTGGTCCTGCAAACGAAATGGGAGGAGATAATGGAAAAATAGCCTGATGGAGGGTAGAGGGAGTGGACAGCCAGACACTTAACTGAATTGAGCACCCTCTCATGCTTGTCTTTCGTTCCAGGGTAGAAGGGAGGTTTGGATGTCTCCATCATCTTGCCTACTTCTGCTGGCCAAAACGGTCAAAGGTTCTCCTTAATTTAATGGGAAGCTACGAGGACTTTGCCACTCTTGCCATGAAATGCAACATGGTCAGCACTGTCTGTCATTGTCACTTTATTAATGTCTGATAGCTATGTTATTTATTGTTATTGGGTACCCTGTGCATAGTGGCCATTAGGTATGGGAGCCACATATTTTGAATGTCAAATAATAAAACATGGTAATGATTTTAAAAATTGTCTTCTTAAAAATCTTGGTTTTGGAATACAACCTACGCACCATAAAGTGTAGTAAATAAACTAAGCTTTCTTTTTTAAGGTTGTGAGTAATACCCCCACCTTGCTATTTACTGGTTAAGTGTTATCGCTAGGATGCTGATACAGTAGACCTGTTCTCTGAGAAATGTTAGAATTCACACTTGAGGTTTAGGAAATATTTAAAGCAAGATTTACCACCATTTCAAAACAAAGCAATTGGTCATTTAAATGAAATCTGAAATTAAAGGCAAGAATATGTACAACCACTAGGAAAATAACAAGGTAGAAAGTATTAATTATTGAATCTTTGATGTAAGTCAGGTATAAAAAATAAGATATACAAACAGCTACACTCTCTTAATTTACTGATAAGGGAGAAATGGTATAATAGTGTCTGTAAGTATAATATCATGTATGCACCTTCTATGATACCAAAACATTATGAAAACAGTTTGCAGTGTATTAATTTATCAAATCTATCTTGTCAAGGTATCTTAAAACTGTCTCATTGATACTTGTACTTCAATGAAACAAAAATAAAAATAAAAAATACATTAGCAAAAAAAAAAAAGAATGGGGTAGGAAAGAAAGTGAGAAATGAGGAAAGTGTTAAGTCTAGCATACTATGAGTATGCTAGACTGCACACTGACTCTGCAGGAGAGTAAAAACAGTATCTTTTCCTCATTTCTTGCAAAGTTTATGACTGGAGAATCTATGAGATTATAGAGATTAATAAGAAAAACCATACCAATTTGTATAATACAAGTTTTACCTGTTATGAGGTCCCAGAGAAATGGGGTGCTACGTTTAATACATATTCTTGCCTTTAATTTCAGATTTCATTTAAATGACCAATTGCTTTGTAGGGATGCTCGATGAACAGAGCATGTAATCCCAAGGATAGGAGATGCAGGGGAGAGCGTGTGATCCCAGAGTAATACACTGAGAGAGTGTAATGAGGCCATTTGTTTAGCTTCTTCTTTGTGCCCCTGTGACTTCAGAGGTAAGGACCACCTTTTCCTTCAGGTACATGGAGGGCGCTGCAGAATGAGACTTTTACAACCTGCTTCAAGATAAGTTCAGCTAGGTTTACAGCCTGCTCCAGGGGACAAGGTCAGAGAGCTCTTTCTACATTTTATGACCTACTTCAGAAGAACAGGGGTGGGAAGGTGAGAATGACCTTCCTGTTCTATTTTCTCAAATGCAGAAGTGTCTTACCAGAGGGTAGCATGTCCAGGACCCATCACTTACAAAACCTCAAAAGATTATTAATATATCAGTGTCTTGTTTGTCCAGATAATGCAATGCTTTTTTAATAAGACTGAAAAATCATACTTCTCTTAAGTTTATAATTTCTAAAAATCTGTGTTACTTTAGAATATCTTAATCTTAGGAGTTACTGACATTTCAAAGGGACAGCTACAGAAGGCACCAAAAAAGAATTCTAAAAGCAATGCATTTTTCATAGAAAGTGCTCTTTTGACAAAATTTAGATCACGTCTTTCCTTTTTTTTCTGTGGTTGGAAGCAAGATGGTTTTCATTTGTCTTGTAATTGTATTTTCTGCATATTATTGATTTGAGGCAAATTGCATTCTGAGCAGAGAGTCTTTTCTTCAGCTTTTGCTCTTTTCATCTAACAAGATGAAACATGAAACGAGCAATTTTGAGATCTGTCTGATTATTATTCTTCACGCAGTTTTGCCATGTGGGTGGACATTAAGAGAACATGTATTCCACTGGTCTTTGGAGAATTAGCAACAATATATTTCCCAGCAAATGTAGGTAGCCTCTCTTTCCTGCTATTAGTGAGGCTCCTGGGAAACATTACTGAGTAAGACACATTGTCCTTAGGGAGCCCGCAGTTTAGTGCTTGTTTATTGAGCTACTACAACAATTTATAAAGCTCTTTAGTCAAGACAATGAAAGGGAATCTATGACCAAGTGTAGCTTTCCTGCTTTTAAAGAAGTTAAAGAGCAAAATGCTATAATGTAATAAACCAAGTTATTTCAAGAGAAAATAATTTATGTCTCTTAATGGATGTTTGATTATATATTTCTACCTTTGTAGGAGTTTAAGGTTAGCTTAGGGCTATTTGTGTTCTTTTTTTCCCCTCTTAAATCTTTCCTTCTCTCAACTGGAAATTTACATAGACTATTACTGGTGCAGGCTAGAACACTATACATATATATATATATATATATATATATATATATATATATATATAGTTTTGTTTTACCTCCTTTTCCTTTCTTTCTCTTCCGTTGTTCAACAGTTCTTAGTGATTACTAGCCAGGGCCCAACAAGTGACAAGTCAATTAACACAGTTGTCTTTTATGTACGATGAGAGGCAGGAACCTACTAATAGATTCTTTACTAAACAGTATTCCCAGGAAATAGGAATGCAGAATTAAATTCTAATTTGAATAACTTACAAATTAGGAAGAATGTGGACTATCTAAATATACAACTTCTATTTCCAGCAGCTTGATATGAAAGTTTTGAGCTTCTGCCAATGTTAATAATGATGGAAAACTAAATTTGACCTTCCACTCTTGTATAAGGTGATTCCCAGCCCATAAAGGTGGGGTATAACCCTTAAAAAGAGAGTAGTAATATCTGTAAATATAATATCATGTATGCACCTTGTATAATACCAAAACTTTATGAAAACAGTTTGCAATGTATTAATTCATCAAATCTGTATGGTTAAGGTGTCTTGAAACTGTCTGATTGATGTTTGTATTTCAATAAAAAAAAAAAAGAGAGTAGTGATGGGGTGGACCATGAATAGGCTGTAAAATTTGCTAAGATGGAGAAAATCAAGAAGATTTAAAGCAGAGATAAAAACAAAAAGAGAAAAGAACAAGAAAATGTAGGACATTGAGAGAAGAATGCTGGTCTCCTTGACGTACTAGGGTGCAACACTTAGCAAGTGTAATCTTGGTGAGACTACAGAATGTAGTCTCTGTTGAGATGATAACCACATGAGTTAAAGCGATGGCACAGGCTTGCTCTCCTAGCATTCTGGGAGACTGATGCAGGAAGATCCAATGTTCAAGCCCAGCCTGGGCAAATCTGTGAGACACTGTCTTAAATTTAAAAAATAAAAAGGGTAGATAATGCAACTAGTGCAGAGACTGAGTTCAATCTTGAGTACCACAAAAGCACAACTAAAATTATGGTGGAAAAATTTGCTATGGCTACAAGGCGTGTTCTGGGTGGCATGGGCCTTAGAAGTGCGTACACCACAATGTTCCTCTGGTGAGAGAAACTGAAAGAGTCAATAAGGGCCAAAATGTGTAGTACAGAATGTAAAATAGGAAGGAAATGTCCAAATGGACGGGTAACTAGGGAAGGGGGAGGCAAAAAGGAAGGAAGAAGGGAAAGGGAAATATGAGGAAAGAAAGAAAAAAATGGAACCAAAGGTTTTGTAAGTAGAGAAGAGGGGTTGAGGGAAGGTAGGGAAATGGGAAAAAATAGGATCAAATTATGCCCTGTTGAGATTAACTATACTTATTAATGAAGGACGACCCATCCTCACGTTAGTTGTTATTGTTTTGCTAATAATTTACTTGGAATGTTTTATATAAATTCTTTTGTGTTTGTTTTTTGGGGGATGGCCTTTTAAAAGTTGTATTTCCTTTATCTTGTGAAAGTAAAAAATGAATCTGAGAAATTTCTTTTTATTTTTTAAAATTAATTTAATTTTATATTGAAGAGTAAAGATAAAAGCAAGAACAAAAATCAGAAACAAAGATAGAAACAGGGCAGCATACAAAATACATATGCTACAGATTTTCAAAACAAGAATAGCTGAGTGACAGTAGTTGATATATAATCTCTTTTTATGATCCAATCTGTTGCTCAGATTAACAGTAAAGTGACGCAAGATTGGACATATGATTGAATATTTTCACTTTCTTTCAAAACATCTTAAATGTTTGTTCTTGTCTCTCTTTTTTCTTTACTTTTTAAAAAAGTTTATTTTAAAGACAGTATAGTAATAATTGATATTACAGAAACAGTACACATTTAGAAGACCAAGACAACAGGTATTCAGGCTTGGCTTTTGTATTACACTTGGCTGTCCTCAATGTAGTTGCTTAGATCACAGATATCAGCACACAGAGTTAGTCAAGCTGAAGATTCTACACATGAACTGTTTTTTTCCAAAAAATGATGGAAATCATTAATACAATCACCTCAGCCATCCTGTATATATACTTGCCTGCTTTTCCACCTTCCTTTTTCCCTGTCTTTTCTGCTTTCTCTCCTCTTCCCTGTTTAATCCTTAAGTTCTTTTCTTTCCATTTTACTATATCTGTTATAACTTTCAGGTTTTATTTCTTCTTTTGGGTTCTTACACCAGGAAGACAATATGATATTTACACATGTGGTTCTGATTTAGGAAATTTCTTTGTAAATATGCCCTATAATCATGCTATCCATGACAAATGTAGTTTATTTACTGCAAATTACTAGAATTTGCCTCAGCCTGAATTAAAATGTTCTGTAAATATTTTATAACTCTATATA
>PVKA01005406.1:7112-90833 GCA_004027165.1 Ctenomys sociabilis | reverse complement strand
GGCGTCCTGAGAACGGCCAATGCTGGACGGTGACCGGGAAGGACCGCACTGTCACCGGCGATAACTTAACGTCCGAAGGGCAGGAAGCCGGCGTATGTGGGAGCGCGCGCTCAGACTTCAAACCCAACTCCTGCGGTCCCCACCAATCAGCGGCCCTCGCGAGCGCCGTCCTTCACGCTGCCCAATCGGAGTGCCACGCTGAGGCCCCTGCCCAACAACCCTGCGTCTCATTCTTGCCGCAAAAGGTCGTAAACTCCAGGGTCATGCCGTATGATTGGCCGGAAAGGATGCAGTGTGGGCGGTTTGCGCAGGCGCACTTGGCTACGCGCTCTTGCGTGCTTCTACCTTCTCAGCTGCTTCCGCGCTGGTCTCAGCGTGTACATAAGTGGGCGAGGCTTCCGGCGTCCCATCACCCTGACGGCCGGTGGCGGTCCTTAGGAGCCTCGCTTTTTTTTTAAATCCAAAACGGATCGGGGGTAACGGTTAACTTCATGCTGGGGTCTGGCCGTGTCACCCCTTTTGCCTTACTGCCTTTATGCTCCTGCCTTTGCCTTTATTCTCAGTATCTTAGCCCTGTGGTTTCCTATGAACAGACCACAGAACCAGACCCGAAGCTCTAGTCACTCTCCTTTCGCTTTGCTTTTTATTTCAGACTTTGTTTCCAAAAACATGAGTTTTTTTCCCACGCGCTGGTTTGGAGAACAGCTGTTGATGTGACAGTATTCCCATTTACTGCTATTTTGAGGTCTTCCTTTTGGCGTTTTCACTGCTTCAAAATCAGCCTTTTGTCCAAGTTTCAGTTCTGTGGGCAAACTTTACGGTAAGCCTATTCAAATGCCTACTTAGGTCTGAAGTAAGTCCATTTTTTGGTACGGGGAATCGAACACAGGATTGTGCTTGCAGGGTAGGCTCTGTGCCCTTGTACCGCTGAGCTAAATCTCTGCCCCTGAAGTATATTTTATAGGGCCAAGAGTAAATGACCAGAAATGTTACGAGTAAATATTTGTAAAAATTATGTGTGAATTTGGGCGTCGTTAGTTTAAGGAAATAGAGGAATAGGAAAAATGGCTATTTGGTTCCAATATTGTGTGAGAAAAGATAAGAATGTTACTTATTTTAGGTGGTGCGGGAGGGCGGGGCAGGAGGAATCTGTCACAGAGGGATGTGAAGGATTTTTTCCCCTTTTAGGAATAGTTTAGAAACGTGGTTTATGTTGGCCTAGGACAGTGTGATCCTTTCTGAAAACAGGTGGAAGCCGGGTGTGGTGGCGCATGCCTATAATCCCAGCACTCGGGAGGCTGAGGCAGGAGGATTGTTGTGAGTTCGAGACCAGCCTGAGCTACAAAGGGAGCTTAAGGCCAGCCTGAACTGCATAGTGAGACCCTGTCTCAAAAAGACAAAAAAAAAAAAAAAACAGGTGGAACGAGGTATTGGATCACATACTGAGCGATCTTGTGTTACTTTTGTACCCCTACATAGCATTTATGCTCAGTATGACCTATGATGTAGATTCAGCTGTCTAAGGGGCTTCTATATTTAATTTTGTTGCATGAATGATCTTTTAATGACATCTATTTTTTTTTTTTTTTTGGATTTGACACGTTCTTAAAGGTGGTGATTGTTGAAGAAGTTAGTGTATATTTTAATATGATTTATATTTCTATAAAAGAATTTTGTAATTACAAGCCAGACTTGGCAGACTAGTTGTAAAACTTGTACAGTAGTTTTGCTTCAAAAGTGCTGGGGTGCAGACATTAAGAATACAATGGGTGTCAGTTCCAGAGGGAAAGTTGAAGTTAGGTTCATTAGAAACTAATGCTGACAGAACAAAGGAGGTGAAAATGGCCATCATGTCCAGCTTACAGAGCCAATGAACTAGGTTGTGTTGTGGTGCAAGACTAATAGGAATGGGAAGGGCAGGGGAAGGAAAGGTGACAGCTTTGGCTCTGTCACTACCTGACTACCTGAGAGGCATGCTGGGTAAGGTAGAAAAAGAGGTCTAGAACTCAGGTTAGAAGTCTGGGCTGAAGGTGATTTAAAGATGAAGGAGGTGATACTGATGCACAAGAAAGAATATTCTGGGGCTAGACTTACCAAATAAAACCCCTCTCCTTGCACTTTGCCTGTGTGACCTCAGAATCTCTTGATTCCTTTTGTTGGGCTGGCTTCCTGAATAATAGAGTTAATGTGAGGATTAGAGAAATGTAGGTGAAATAATACATTGCTTTTGACAGTTAGATAGACACAAAATATCAGCAAGTTAGCTAGGGTTATAGATTATTTCTTTCAACATATATTCCCAGCACCCTAACAAGTGCTAGAAATCTATGAGTGAACAAGATAGACATTTCCCCGGGAACTGACCTTCAGAATATCGGTACCTGAGAAGGGGGGTAAAGTCAAAGATGAGGCCTGTTACCAAGAAGGTTGTCAGACCTTTGATTTCACAAAATAAAAATATCTGTTATATGCTAAGCATTATTATAGGCATTGGGAACCAGTGATGGAAGATACATAAAGCCCTTGCCCTTTTTCTGTAGACAGTGTGTCACATGTAGTTCTATGGTTGTGAACTCAGTATGTAGTCCCTCTTAGTGGGGGACCTTGAACTTGTGATCTGCTTGCCTCAGTCTCAAGTGCTGGGATTACAGGCATGTGTCACCACTCCTGGTTTAGGCCTTTGCTCCTACAAGGCAGTTGTTCTGATGGAAAAAGCTGGATAGGTACAAAATGAATAGTGGTAAGTGCTGGAGGAAATTAGAATGGGAGTGATAGTGAGACCAAGTTGAACTTGCTAAGGGATAGCTTCACCTAGATGGAGAAAGTCAGGAAGAAGCTACTGTGCAAAGATCTTGGAGAAGATTCTCCTAGGCCCCAAGGCGGATTAGGCTTGGGAGGGCTACAGGAGCAGAAAACCTTGTAGATAGAAGTGTGGTGGAAGAGAAGACAGCTGTCTGGGTTTCATAGCGTTACTTTACCTGATTCCTAGTCCATAGTCCTTTTGCTTTCTGGGTGGCAAGAGTAGAAACTTAGAAATCGGGCTTACGTTGGGGAACTGTGTAGTGGTAGGGTTCAGTTTTGCACCTGGGTTTTGTCATCAGGCGTCTACCACATCAGATGCGCTTTGCCTGGCAACAGAGTTTGGATTATGCTTGTCTTACTGTCCTTACTGTTTTGTTGCACCTGAAGGTATTTGAGTTGAAATCTGTAGGGTGTGTGATAAAAGTTTTGTGACCAGAGCTGAGGTCAGAATCCTGGATGACGCTGGTGAGGAGGAGCAGTCAGGAAGAGGCATCCGGCAAGATATGGAAGTAGCTGTGAAGCACTCCGTTCTCCTGGACGCTGGGCTGTAAGGAAGGTGACCCATAGGCCAGGTTGTTTTCTGGCTTTTCCATCCAAATATGGGGTAGTTTTGAGCATGTTTATAGAGATCCAGCAGGGAGGCTAGTAAGAAATATGTAGGAGAGGGAATTGCCTAGGAGGAAGTGCTTACTGGCTTAAAGATGGTGATGCTGTGCTGTGTATTGATGTAGTTTAAAAACATTTGTCCGTCCTTCACCCAGCAGATGCATCTGTGCTAGCACTGCTCTGGGGGCAGTGGTAAATTACCAGACACACGGAACTTATATTGGGGAACGGATGAAGAGGTGAGTGCATAGTTGCTCACTGGCCATCAGTGCTGCAAGGCTGGGCTGGGACTTGCGCAGAGCTCTGAGTGTGTAAGGGGAGTACACACCTGGAGCCTCCACCTGCGCAGCACCTGCCTGACACTTCTGAGGGACAGCAGCAGCTGGGACAATAGGTGTGGGAGCAATGGGAGAAGACCAGGTCAGGAAAACCTGCCACCCCCGGTTGTCAGGACTCACCTCAGTGCTGTGGGAAACCCAGCATTGCAGCGGTGGGTGGAGGTGTGGGGTGTGTGGCGGGGTGTGTGAGAGAAGGGCAATGAATCCAGATGTGTTTCCCTGAGGCTGGAAGCAGCACAGCAGGAGGTAGCAGTGGAGGGTCTGGGACCTCTGAATGCTCCTTGAAGCATAGCTATGCCTTTGAGAGCCGAGGAGGCCAGTGATGACCAGTGTTTATTTTAGTAGGTGGGTGTTGTGGCTGTCATTTTCCTGGGAGTAGAAGCAGGTGCAGTTGAGGTTTCAATGGTGTGCACAGGCGTGGTGGTGCACATCTGTAGTCTTAACTCTCAGGATGCTGGGCCAGGAGAACAGTTAACAGCTTAGTAACGGGTAAGTACATAGTGAGTTGGAGGCCAATGTGAACTACATAGTGAGACCTTATCTGAAACAAAAATGAGTTTCAGGTACCTGTTAGGTGTCTAAGTGAAGCAGTTGAGTATCTGAAGTTCAGGGGAGAATACCAGGCTAGAGCTGTAGCTCTCTTTCAGGGTTTGGTGCTCGGACACTGCAAGTAGTGTGGCACAAGGTTAGGCAGGAAGGAGGGAGGACTTGGGCCATCTTGAGCCTTCACTGTGGGGAGGCCCAGGAGATACTGAGGAGGAGAGAAGCAGCTGGTGAGGGGAAAGCTGGCAGCTGCACCTCAAGGTTGAGTGAAGGAATATGCATCATGTGCGTTGTTAGGATAAGGTAGTTTTCTAGGGCCCAGCAGTAGGGAGGTGGGTGTGGGGTTGACCAGCCCTGTTGTGGTGGCCTGAAGCCTGACAGGAATGAGTGCAGCACTTAGACAGCTGACATTGCACTCAGCATGGGAAGAGGTACAGGGGAGGGCTGCATGTGGAAGAGAGGTCCTGCTAGAGTGATTGTTGGTGCCTTGAGAAGGTTGGGCCAGGTGCAGAGTGGAGAGGTGGTCAGTCCTTAGTGGTCTTTGTGCTGAATAATTAATACCTGAAATCTGTTAGAACAGTCTTATTCTTACCAGTCTTACTCAGGGTTGATTATATCAGTCCTAAAAAGACAATCAGTTTACTGTTGGGTGTCTGTTCTCACCTATAAAGCAGCAAGGCATCCTGGGACTTTCTTTACCCCAGGGTATTTTCATATAATGCTCTGTCATAGGTATGTTGGAAAAAAACAAAACTGTTTCCTAAGATTATTTTCTAAGATTATTAAAATTTGTGTTTAGCCACTGGGAAGAGTTTTGTGTAGTATTTATTTATAAAAATGTTTTGGGGGCTGGGAAGATAGCTCAGAGGCCTGAGCACCTATCTGGCAAGCACAGGGTCCCCAGATTTGATCCCCAGACCATCATGCGGTGCCTGACCCAGAACAAGGCATGGGGCACTTGCCTGTAGTCTCAGCACTGGGGATCGTGAGATAGGAGGGTTGCTACCAGTTCAAGATTAGCGTGGGGGCTACCAAAAGTGAGCACAAGGCCAGCCCAAACTGTAGGGAGACCCTGTCTCAAAAAAAAAAAAAAAAGCTTTTGTTGTTGCAGTGAGATGGGAGATTTTCGAGGCATAGCAGAAGAGTCGTTTCCAGATTTTCTGCCCAATTCGTTACTCGGTAACAGTGGGATGTTGGATGATGTCACTCTTTCTTCAAACCTTGGGTTGCCTGTTGCTGTTTCCACACTCGCGAAGGATAGAGCCAGCACTGATAACAGGTGAGATACCTACCTCTGCTCTTGCCCGGTGAGCTTCAGGTGTCCCAGGCAGGACTTGGGAGTACTGGTACTTGGTTTACCTTGCACTCTGCTTTCTATCGTTCTTTCCTTTCTCTCCCCTTACTGGTTGTACCTGCTTTAGTGTTACGTGTTTCAGAAGATGGTAGCTTTGATAAAGACTCTTGAGTTCATTGTAGCTCCACGAGGAGGCTCATGAACTGTTCTGCTAAGGCTGACTTACTGCTGGTTCCTAAAGCCAGTCTTGTGGCTCATGGGGTCCCCATGTGTTTTTTATATTTATATTTTTATTTTTATATATTCAGTATCGGGTCTACAGGGTCTCGCTACACAGATTGGACTCAGTGATCCTCCTGTGTTTTCAGCCTCCCAAGTGCTGGGATTACAGATGCATGCCACCATGCCCAGTCTGGTCCCTGTGAGTTTAGAGTTGTGCTGGCCTGCTCTGTATTTCTTTTCTTTTTCTATTTTTTTTTTTTTTTTTGCAGAACCGAGGATTAAACTCAGGCCCTTGCTCTTGCCAGGCAAGCGCTTATTCTACTGAGCTATCTCCCCAGCCCCTGCTTTGTACTTCTTCCAGAGCCTGGGCGGCTCTGCCCTGGGCTGGTGTGGCTCTCTTCCTCCTCCTCCCTACCCCTGTCCATGCTCCTGAACTGACCCAATGTTCTCTGGTAACCTTGAGTTCTTCCAATCAGGTTTCTCTTTCTTAGGGACTAAACCAACATTTATTTTCTTCACTATTCTTACTCTAGTTTTATAACCAGATAGGTGGCAGGTGAAATGAACCATATTTATTTATTTTTTATTTTTATTTATATATATATTTTTTGATTTTTTTTTTTTTTTTTTTTTGGCAGAACTGGGGATTGAACTCAGGCACTTGTGCTTGCCAGGGAAGCACTTATTCCACTGAGCCATCTCCCCAGCCCCGAACCATATTTACATCACCCCAAATATGCTGTGTCCAGTTCATACAGCCTCGTGGGCAGGTCAGTACCTGCCTCCCCTCCCCTCCTTCCTTTAGCCTTACTGTGAGGGTTACCATCCTTACCTTTGGCAGAAAAAGGCTGCTCATCTTTTCTGCTCTAAGGTGTCTGTGGTGGTGTGGATGCAGATCATGTCTCTGTTGCCATGCAGTTTTTGGGGCTTTGCACAGAAGGCAGTTGCTTTGAATGCTGGGCATGCTATTTGTCCTTTTTCCTTGCTGGTTGGTGATTTTTTTAAAAGTTCTTTCATGTATTTTATAATAACCTTGTGTACTACAAGCTTTTGTACATTGCTTAAATACACAGGGCTTCACCACAGTGTGAATTCTTCCATATATTTTGTAGTAATGTATGCTAAAAACTCAGCATTGCGTATATAGTTTCTCCCCTTTGTTAATTCTTTCATGTATTTACAGTAATTGTACTAAAAGCTTTCTACTACACTGCTTGTATACAGTTTCTCCACAGTGTGAGTTTTCTCGCATATTTTATAACATTCTTATTTACTAAAAGCGTTTCCATATTGTTTCTGTACATAGGGTTTCTTCTGTGTGGATTTTTTTCATATATTTTACAGTAACATGTACTAAAAGCTTTCCCATACTGCTTATATACATAGGGTTTCTCCCCTGTGTGATTTCTGGTTGGTGGCATTTATTTATTTATTTATTTATTTATTTAGGCAGAACCGGGGATTGAACTCAGGCCCTTGTGTGGTTGGTGAATTTTAAACATGATTTAATTCTGAGTAATTTTGTACAGGTGTCCTGATATCCAGGCCTCCTACTTAGAGGGGAGGTTTTCTGGTCCGTCTGAGTCGTCTGCCAGTTGCTGCGGTGACGCTGAAGCCCTGGAGAGGGTGCAGCTCAGCTTTCAGGATGAGGAGTAAGTCCACGCTGTCCTAGGCTGTATTGTGTGGAGTCAGTGTATCTGATTAATTCTAGGCAGTTGGGGTTTCTTCAGACATTCTTGACACCTTTTTTAGCCCTTTAAAACTTTTTTTTCTGACTCAGAGTAATATGTGCTGATTGAAAAAAGCAGAAAACAAAATTATTAAGAAGATTGTAAACTCCTGTGACCCCTCTCACTGAAAGACACTGTTACAGTTTCATTTATTATCTTTCTCTATGCAGATATGCATTTGTGTTTCTTATGAGAAAAGGTCACATATTTATTTACTGATGTTTCTTTTTTTTTCTTTTATTATATATTTAGAACTTTTAAAAGCTAGTGTGTTGTGTCTTTTTCAATAACAAGTGATGGAAATCTGCTACAATGTTAATGACTTGTGTGTCTGTGTTTGGTATTTAGATTATAGGGTTCTGCTATCTTAAATGTAATTAACTTTTTTTTCTTTTTCTCTGTGTTACTGAGGATTGAATGAAGTAACTCATACTAGCTGGAGCTCCACCCCTGAGCTACATTCCTAATCCTTTTTATTTTAAGAGAGATCTTACTAGGTTCCCTAGGGTGGCCTTGAATCTTTATTCTCCTGAGTAGCTGGGGTTACAGGCGTGCACCACCTCACCCAGCTTGAATTTCTATATATATGCATTTATACATAAATTTTGGGCACTTAGGAGATTATTTTAAGATAAATTTCCAAGACTTAAATTGCTGAGACAATTTTTTTTCCCCTTTTTTTTTTAGTTTAGGCTGGCTTGAACTTTCTAGGTAGCCCAGGCTGGCCTTGAACTTGCAGCAACCTCTTACCTCAGCCTTCTGAATTCTAGGATTACAGGCATGTGCCACCATACCTGGCCTATTTTTAAAATTTTTATTAGTACATGTTTGTAGTACATTATAATAACATTCATCATGGAGCATTTGTACATGTACATAATACATTTGGATTGATTTTACATTTCCTTTCTCCTCCCTCTCCCATCTCTTGTTAAAAGTATTTCCTTTTCAAGACAAATCAACCCTACTCTTTAGAAAACTTGTATCTGTGGGTAGATGAGAATGATTGTTTTTCTGATTCCTACTCAACATTTGGTGATATTTTTAATCTTTGAGAGATGAAAGTAACTTATATGTACATGCATTAAAAATGTCTGGCAGTCTGTAAAACCAAAATGCAGGTAGTAGTTCCTTGGTGGTGGTATTACATACTCTCTGTTGAAATTAGCATTTGAATGTTGATGGGATCTGTGCACTATTGAGCCTTGTGTTGTAAATGCTGTAATGGCCTCAATAGTGAAGAGACCAACTTTTGTTCTGCTGTGTGCTAGCACCTACTGATGCTCAGGAAACCAGTGCACAAAACATGTTAAACGGAAGTTATTAAAATACTCTCATTTCAAGCTGGCTGTGATGGCTCAAGCTGTAATTTCCTCACTTGGGAGGTGGAGGCAAGGTATGTGGAGTTTGAGGCCAGCCTGGGATCCATAGCAAGAACTTCCCCTTCAGAAACAGGGCCAATTTCAGAGTGCATTGTAAGGGAACAGTGCTGGGGGAGAATAGGCAATGCTGAGGAACCTTCTGGAGGCTGACAGTAGAGCTCATGTGAGCCAGGACATGGTAAGGTGGGCATCAGGCTATAAGCAGGAGGTTTGCGTACAGGGTACAGTAGCGTGCAGGCTGGAGCAGAGTGCACTGTGGTCCCAGAGTGGAACCTCATGTACTTGGAGTGATGTGGGAGCCTCAGAGGGCCTTGTCCACATGCTGTGGGAACAGACAAGGCAAGGGTGGGATGAGGAGACCTCTAGGACAGCAAGGGAGATGGCAGTGAAGAGCAGGTCCGTCTTGAGTTGCTAGGACCAGAGGAGTGGACGGAGACTGCAGTAGTGGAGGCAGTGGGGAGTGTTTTGGAAGCCACAGCAGAAGCCTATAGCTGGGTGAGGAAGCACACAGCTGTGTCCTGGCTGCTTGAGGGGCTGAGGTGGGAGGAGCCCATTAGCCCAGGATTTGAGGCCACCCTGTAGTGCTGGTCTTATGCCATAGCACAAGCAAGCAAACAGAAATGTGTCTACAGAAGAGACTGTCCAGCCCCCTGCTGAGTGAGCAGGCAGCCCCTGCGGCTCCATGCACAGGGACAGGCTGTAATGCTGTGTTCAGTGATGAATCGATTATGCTGCGTGATTCTGGTAATGGGAATGATCTGAAAAGGGGAAGCTTAGTTCTGAGAGGAAAGCATTGCTGGGCAATGTGCACAGCCTGGAGAGAAAAGCTCAGAGTGGAGGGGCAGCCTCAATGGGCAAGACCTCCCTCTTTGGCCTCACTGGTACCTTAGATGGGACATGTGCTCTGACCTGGAGCTGCTACTACCAAGTGAAAGAGGGGAAGGAGGTGGTGATTTGAAAAAAGAGAAAATCGTTTAGGGGAATGTAGGACAGTAAAGGACAAAGGGATACCAGCCCTCATTGAGTTCGTGTTGTTTAATGTGGGAGCATTTGGTGTGATTGTGATTCTCAAACAGGTGCATCTCTATACATGCAGGTGACGAGTGGTGAAGAGCTGGATTTTGATAGAGACAGTAGGGGCATGAGAAGATGAGGCTAGGTGATTGGCCATGGAGTCCAGTTGGGGCATGCTGATTGGAAGGTTGAGGAGTGTGGGTGTTGTGCTGTGGATAAGGACTTAGGCTCACAGAGCTGTGACTCTAGAGGAGGTCCTGCTCCAAGAGCAGGCAGCCAAGGGTGACAAGGCTCGGCAGGGCTCTGTGTGGTGATGAGCAGCAAGAAGGGGTTTGTGTTGTATCCCCACAACCATGACAGGCAGCTGCCTGAGCGGTGGCCTCCCAGGGTGCTGGGGCTTCTGTAACTGCACTAGAGAGAAGGAGCTCCAAGGAAGTTCAGTAGCAAGAGCCCTGTTGTGTCCAGGGAAGAGAGGTTGCACCTTTCCTTTTTTCTGCATGTGCTGTTGTTTTTTCGTATTCTAGAATGTGAGTTACATGTGGGCTGGGGCTACTGGCTTATAAGTGGCTTACTGTATTTTTATAGGTTGGCTTGCTACCAGTTTTAATAGTCTCCCGGAAGTTGTTCTTGTCACTTTGACTTGAAGCTCATGGCTTATTTTGAAAAGCTTTTGTGGACCTGCAGAAATGTGGGAGAGCTATACTGTAGTTTTCGGTAAAGTAGCATGTCCTGTCTTTTACTGTCTCTACCACCTTTGTTATGGTAGATTGTAATGGTCAGCTGGTCATACTGTGTACTTTTCTTGGCAGGACTGTAAAATTTTGGAAATTAAGCTAAGTCTCCTGACTTACTTTTCATTTATCCCATGTTACCATCTTGCCTCTGCTGTCTTCTGTTTTTTGCCACACATGGCGTGTATCCATTTATAACGGTCATCCCACTACTCCTGCCATCTTTTCCTAGAGCAAAATGTCCCTTACTTACCCACAAGTGCACCTTTAGTGTACTTCTGTGAGTTTGCACGTACCACAGTCTCAGTAAAGTGGTAGAGAACCCAGGAAATTGTTGTTGGGGCTGCAGTGTAGGCCTCAAGCACAAAGTGAGACTTGGGTGATGCAGAAGGGCTGTTGCCATTTTCTCCATTCTGGCTGACTCCGAGTCTGGTGTGGGAGTCTGTTGTGTCAGAGCTGCCTTTGGTGCCGAGGTGTCTTCCTGATCTCCCTCCTCACTTCTGTGAGCTGCTGTGGGCCCGGCAGTCTGCAGGAGTAGAAGGGAAATGTCCTTAGGTTCTGACTGGACCTAAAACTATTTCTTCTCAGTGTCCATTGTTTTGCTTTTTGAATGATGAAATATATAACTAGTTGGTAGATATTTTATAAACTTGGCCCAGGTAACCAATATTTTGTCACTAATGTGTTCTTTAAACCCTCTAGAAAAAAGAGCAATACAGAAAGTCCACATCTGTCCCATGCTGTTGTGAAGTTGTCGTCTCTTCAGAGTGAAGAACCAGGCTCAGAAGAGCAGCCTACTGACACTGTACCTGCCTGTCTGCCTCTGGCCCCTGCAGGCAGAGTATTAGCTCCAAAGCCAGCACCAGGTCCTGAATTACTGAGTCATTTCTGATCATGTGTTTAAATTTTGTGTCTAAATTTTTCCTTCCGTGGACTGGTATTCTTCTGCTGTCATGCAGCTACTCTGCATGTACCTAATGCTGTCTGTATTCGGGGCACTGTGTAGGAAAGTCTTTGCTGATCTTCAGCAGGCTTAGCTGACCGCAGCTGAGGTCACTTCCTTTGGAAATCGTGTGGCCAGCCAGGTGTCCAGTGTGCAGTGTTTGCAGTGAGCAGCCTATTCTGCCACACCTTCCATTTTCCTCCACTGATATGTCTGTGTTCCTCTTGGGTTATTTCTATTCCTTGAGCTTATTTTTATATAACTCATGAATTATAAATTCTCAAAGAAATTAATTACCTTTTAAGAAAATAAGTTTGGTATTTCAGAAATACTCTAGAATAAATCATTTGAAAAATTGCTGTTGGGCCAGCCAAATAGCTTAGCGGATTTAAATGCCTGCAAGCAGGCGCGAGGGCCAGAGTTTCTATTAATCCCGGGCCATGCTGGCCCCGCCCCCAGGGTGCACTGAGACAACCAAACTGGGCATGGTGGTATGTCCCTGTGATCCCAGCACCTGGGAGGCTCTAAATGGGAGGATCACTACAAGTCCAATCTAGTAGTGAGACCCTGAGCACCCTGTAGACCCTTCCCTAAAATACAGAAAATAAAAGCATAAAAAGAAAAAGAAAAAATGCTGTCAAAATTAGATGTGGTACACTGGGGAAGAGGGATTACAAAAATGTGGGGGAAATTGTGGAGAAAGAGTATAAGCATCTATTCTCTGATTCCTTTTAACTTTTAGGGGGCCTTACCGTTAGCTCAATTGTTTAAGTGCCTGCTGAAGCAAAGCAGTCTGGCTCAGAATTCCGTGGTTCGGTCCCTTAATCCTCATGCCTCACCAGACCTGTCCTTAAGGCATCCTGAGTGGGCCAAACCAAAAAAAATAAAATCCTTTGGAACCTTTTAACTATTTTACATTCTCTTTTATTTTTTAAAAATGGAAATTGAAAGCTGTATGCTTTTAACCTATATCAATGATAGTGTGTAACTCCAGCCTGCAGTTCAGTGCTCAGAAGACCCTGTGTTCATGTTAAGTAATGAGATAAGTGAAATGAATAGACATTTGCATGTTTTAATTCAGAAGATTTAAGTGATATGTGTTTCTCTTAATGAAAAATGGTAAATAGATACAAAAGTATGGATGCTTCTACTAGTATTAGCTTTCTAACCTTTAGTAAAAGTGAAGAGGTTTAAATTGGACTTTATCAAAATTGTTAACTTATGCTTCAGAAGGAACCATTGAAAAAGTAAAAGGACAAAGTATGGGGAAAATAATTTTCAAATAAAAATTGAAAATTACATGTTTTATTTTTTTGGTGGAACCAGGGATTGAACTCAGGCCCTTGTGTTTACCAGGGAAGCACTTATTCCATTGAGTCATCTCCCTGGCCCTGAAAATTGCATGTTTTTGACTTATATAGCTATAATATATAATTCAGCATGTAGTTTCCTGTTGTTTTATTTATAGAACATCATTGCATTTCTGTATATTTTAGTATATATATTTTTTAAAACAGATTTTATTTATTTTTTATTTTATTGGGAAACAAATAGCAATGAGACTTTCAAAACCGATTAGTAGGACAGTTTCAGTAATTAATACTTCGCATATTGTTGTCTTTGTAGTGATTGTTTATATTACAAGATGCAGACATGATATCCAAAGCACAGAGATTCTCTTACATGATCGTAGTGCTGTTGACATACCTGATTGACTCCTTTCTTATCATCTAATGAGGCAGGCTAGGCAAGTGGGGCTTGCTGCCCTGGGATGGAGGAAGGCCGCCTGCTATTAACTGACTCTTCAGTGAGTCTTCCATGTGGCTTGGTCTGTCTGCTCCCTGGGGCTGTCACCTGGTGTTACCTTCCTTGGGCTGGCTCCCAGCACCTGGCCCTCCACGTGGACTGGTCTGTTTGTTGTCTCAGGCTGTTGCATTTTGCATTGCTTCCCTGAATCCTTGCAGTCTTCCTCAGTGTAAGCATAGGCTTTGTGCCATGTGTGGAGACCTCATTCTCGCATTTTCTGTTTTTTTAAACATATTTAGTACAGGGCCTAGAGAGTCTCACTACACTGACCCAACCTGTAGTGATTCTCCTGTTTTCAGCCTCCCAAGCGCTGGGATTACAGGTGTGTGCCATTGTGCCCAGTCTCAGGCGCTGTCTTAGTGTGCCCTGGGGTGGGGCTGTCCTGACATTTCGGGGATCAAGCGCCAGTCCCTGTGCCTGCTGAAGCAGGTGCTTTAGTCTGCTGAGCTATCTGGCCGGCCTCTCATTCTCACGTTTTAACAGCTTAATGGGTCAATGATGGGGTCCTGTACCATCATCAAAATTACTTCCGCTGCTCTTTTTCTAATATTTACTTGATAGAGGATCTCACTATGCAGTTCCAATTCATAGTGACCTTCCTGTCTAGCCTCCCCAGCACTGGGATTACAGGCATATCCACCATGCCTGGTTTTAGGCCATGGCATGTCCGAGGTTCTGGGGCTGGCACAGCATGAGGTACCGGGAACTGAACTTGGGTTCTTTTGCTTGCCAGGCAGGCACTTAGACTGCTGAACTATCTCCCTACCCTGTCCTTAAGTATTATTGGCCATTTAGCTGATAAAATATTTTCTCAGTTTTTGTTTTTGTTAACCTTTAGACTCTTCTGTTGACTCTCACATAAGATCATGGATGAGCAGTCAGGAGTATAAGGTAAATATTTATATATTTGTTACCAGTTCCTATTTGACATCATGCATTGGTTAATATTACTTTTGAAAGTCTTTTGTTTGTGACTTGGTTTTTTCTTTTTTCTTTTTTTTTACGGATCTGGGGATTAAATTCATGCCCTTGCGCTTGCCAGGGAAGAGCTTATTCCACTGAGCCATCTCCCCAGCCCAAGTCTTCTGTTTGTCAGTAGCAGAATTACAGTAATAGTAAAAGTGGGAGTTTGTCTTAGGTCATGAGAAGGCTGAGGGGCAGTGAAGGGATTTGCTTAGTGCTGTCCTCAAGTGTGAAACTGCATTGATATCCCATGTCCAAAAACTTTAGTGCATGTTTTACAGTCTAACGCTCAACCTGGTCTGAATCGTTTTCCTCTGTATTTGCTATGAATTTTACATAAAATAGACATTTGAAGGGAAAGATATTTTTATGCTGGGTGCTAGTGTCCTTGGTGTGTCCATGGAAACTCTTTGTTGAATGAAGTGTGGCATTCAGGTTCAGAGTGTGGTGGAGATGGAGAAGTATTTGTCCCTTCTGTAACCTACTGTGCTCTGTAGAGGAGCAAATGTGCCTGCCCTTTATTTCTTTTAGATTACTGTACCCGATGGTCAGACACATCCTGAAGATGAGACTCCGAACAGTGACTTCAGCCATATTAGCTTATTAGAAAACGAGAAACTCATGTCGCTGACAAGCTTGGAAGATTCTTCTGGTACTGTGGAGCGACTCCGCTTTTCCTGGCCATTGCCTCGCCACTGTGCTTCATGGCCCATCTCTGTTGCCAGCTTTTGGGTCCCCATTTTCTTCTACTGGTTGACACTAAGATGGCCACTTCTGATGAGTGAATAAGATGTAAAATGTGTTTCTACCTTAAGGTGTAGAGTAGGCAGCTGAAGGTGCTACCTACCAGGAGCCAAGGAGCTGGTTAGCCTGTGTGATAGCCTTTGGCTAAGCACAGGCAGGAGATGCAGAGTATGTGGCATGTGCTGTAGCAGTGAAGAACTGTGCTTGGGAATTGTGGGGCTGATAGATATTTCTGACGCAGCAAGGCACGTGTGAAGCTCTTTGAGCAGAGAATCAGTGGGGTTCGCATAGGTACGTGCGTGGAAGTCCTGCTCTAGAGGCAGGAGCAGCTGCAGCAGTGGCCCCGCCAGGAGCTCACTAGCTATGCCTGGTTGCATGGCAGCTTTACAAACCTGCAAGAAACCCAGGAGCAGTGGTGCTGGGTTGTTGATGGTGCTGAGGCCAGGCGATGTGCCAAGTGGGGTGAAGGCAATAGCGAGGCCCAGGTAATAACTTCCACCTGAGTTTCTGTGCTATCAAGTTATAGAATGGGAATGAGGAGTTTAGGAGAACTTATTTCAGATCTAGCTTCTTCAGGGTGAATCGCTAAGTCAGGTGTTACAAGCATTAAGGCTCCCAGTGTTGATTGCAAAACTGACCTCTGCAGGCAGCACGCCTCACAGCCCTGCCTGTGATGGAGACTTCTGGCTCCGCCATGCCCTTGCTGAGCTCTGAAAACCACTGTGGTACTAGCTTTCCCTTCTCTCTGTCCTCCAGTGATAGGCTTCCATGTCCTCTTCATTGGTGCTAACTACTCATGACACCATTTTCTGAACAGCCTATCCTTCTCTACTGATGTGTGGTGTTGCAGCAAGGTGTGTGAGGTTCTGCCTCCACCCTGACCTCTTAGTGAGTTCACATAGCCTGTTAAATGTTCCTGACTGAGTCATGTCTTCATGACAGAGGCAAAAGTCATCACTGTATTCATTGACTTATTTTATGTTTTCTTAGCCTACTTAAAGTTATTTAGATCAGTTGCTATATTATTTATTTGAAACAGTATCTTGCTTTGGAGTGCAGGCTGGACTTGAACTCACCATGAAGCCCAGGTTAGCCTCAAGCTCCTGCCTTAGCCTTCTGAGTGCTGGCATTCTAGGTGTGTGCTACCACAGCACTGTGTGCAGCACTGACTGAACATTACTCCATTGTCTTAAGAGACCATATTGGTATATCCATTTTGCTGGTACTTCGGTTGTTTTACTTTCTGCCTATTGTGAACAGGGCTGCAAAAAACATATGCATGTGCCCTTCTTTCTGCTGGGGTGAAATAGCCAGCACCTGGACCTTCAAAGAGGAGAGGGCTATTTTGGCTCAGGATTCATAGAAGCTCAGTTAGTAGTTGACTGACTAGGCAGAAATGGCATGATAGAAAGACCTGGGTGGAGGGAAGCTGTTCACACATGACATGACTAGTTCCTACCTTTTTTTTTTATTTTTTATTTTTATAATATTTAAGTACAAATGTCAATGAGACAGTTTTAAGATACCTTGACAACTTGGATTTGATAAATTAATACATTGCAAACTGTTTTCAGTTTGCAATGTTTTGGTATCATAGAAGGTGCATACATGATATTATACTTACAGACATTATTATACTGTATGTCTCTTATCAGTAAATTAAGAGAGTGTAGCTGTTTGCGTATCTTATTTTTTATACCTGAATTACATCAAAGATTCAATACTTAATACTTTCTACCTTGTTATTTTCCTAGCAGTTGTCCATAGTACTAGAAGCCGACATAATATCCTGTCCAACCACCATCAGTGCAAATCTTGCCTCTCATAGGATTATGTAGAAACACAGCGTTATCTATCCCCACTGTACTGTCCATACATACACATCATGATTCTTCCTTTCTATACTCCTTCCTTTGTCTACACCTGTCAAAGATGGGCACTCCATTGTCATTCAACTAATTTAGGTGCCTGAACTCGACAACACAATCCAACACAGTCCAGCATTCCACAACAACAGTGAGTTATCTGAAGAAGTTGTCGACCATAGCTATTTACAGCTCAAGTTATTATTATGGCCCCGTGGTATATACTTCATTTTTATACTTTTCTTCTGGATGGTTAAGACCTAGATAGAGCAAGATCTATATACCAACACATGTACTTTTTGTTTCTTACGAGGTCAGTGAAGTCCCCTCGAGGTTTATCTTGTAGTCCTGTACCTTATTCTGTAGATCCTTAGTCTTTGTCATCCATGTGGATGAGTCATGGCCAATGCTTGACCAGTTTGCTCTCTGTGAGAGCCTGAGAGAAAGTTTTCTCTCCATGTGACTCTTCCCAGGCACACTATAGATCATTGGTCTCTTTCCTCTGTGGCTCCATAATCTCCTTGTTCAGAAAATTTGGAGCTCAACTGAGTTTCATGATGTTGCAGTACAGGTTCTCCAATGTCCTGAGTCTTTGCTCACCTTGACAGGCTAGGGCCAAAATGTTGGCTGGCCTTGTGGCTCTTCTGTTTCTCCAATTTTGATCTGTGAACTCAGGTTGTTAACCATCCAGAAGAAAAGCTGATTAGTATCCTGCAGCATATGCCATTCACTTTGCCTTATCTGACTCAATTGATTTTAGTTGTTGTATATTTCCATTTTTATTTCTGCTTTTCGCTAGGGAGACTATACGATATTTACACATGTGTGTCTGGTTTATTTCACTTATGAGTATATGTTCAAGTGGCATCCACTTCAGTATAAATGCTTCAAGCTTATCATTCTTAATAGCTGAGTAATACTCCATTATTATTATTATTATTATTATTATTTTTTTGTCTTTTTGAGAGAGGGTCTCACTATGCAGTTCAGGCTGGCCTTAAGCTCACTTTGTAGCTCAGGCTGGTCTCGAACTCACAACAATCCTCCTGTCTCAGCCTCCCGAGTGCTGGGATTACAGGCCTGCGCCATCACGCCCGGCTTAATACTCCATTATATAGAAATACCACATCTTTTTCAACCATTCCTCATGTGATGGACATCTTGGTTGTTTCCAAGATTTTGCTGTCACACATTGTGCTGCTATAAACATAGGTACACATATATCACTATGATACAATGTTTTTAGTTCCTCTGGGAAAATTCCCAGTAGGGTTTTTTTTTTTTTTTTTTTTTTTTTTGGCAGAGCCAGGGATTAAACTCAGGCCCTTGTGCTTGCCAGTAGTTGCTACTTTAAAACCTAACTTTTCTTCTAACTTTTCTCCACGTTGATAGATGATGATATTAATGATGAAGAGTTTTATGATGATCATTTGGAGGCTTATTTTGAACAACTGGCAATTCCAGCAATGATTTATGAAGGCCTAGAAGGACAAGAATCTCTAGAAAAAGATTTTAGGTTACCTGCAAGTGTTCTTAGTCAGGTATGTTTCAATGTTTATACTTACTTTTTAGAAATTTGACATTAGAAAAATTACTGTTGGTTTTATTGGATTTTAACATTAAATTTAAGCCTTTGGTTTCTTTAGATTGTTTTTCTTGCTGTGCATGGACATCAGCATCTGTATTTTCCTACGTCTTACTCTATCCTTGTCTAGGAAATGAAAAGGGACAGCACAGTGGACTGTATCTCTTATTCACATTGGCATTCTTTGCCCCTTCTTAAGTACTTTTTCCAGGAATCATTTGAAAGGAAGTTACAAACATTTTTGTTCTGTAAAATAACATTTTTTCTCATAACCACAATTGTTTCCTAGCTTTGATGTAGTAGTTTAACTTACAGACCACATTCAAATTTTCTAGTTTTCCCCAAGATATTTTTATTTTTTATGATTCAGAGTTCAAAGATTATATTTGCCTATAATGGTCAGGTTTCTTTATTCCCTTAATTTCGAATTCTTTCATGGCATTAGACATTTTATAAAGCTTAGGCTCCTTGATTTATAGAACGACCCATGATCTAGATTTATCTGATTACTGTTCTCCCCTGGCAGGATTTGATAAACATTTGACAAGAATCCAGGTGAAACCCTTCTTTTTTGTGGGTTTGGGACAGATGGCTGAGTGCCTTCAGCCCGCTGTCGGTGCTTGCATTGAAGCGGTGTTGGTCAGGCATCTCTGACAGAAGTCTCTGTTCCGTGCCATGTGGGGTTGTCTGGGAGGAACCCCGGTTCTCACGACCATCCTTGCTGAAGCCTGGTGGAAACAAGTCAGCTGTCCGAGGCTGCAATGCTGATTTTTGTACTCTCCAAGTTTGTTACCTGGCATCCCTGAGTGAAGCAGACCTGCTTATGTCCCTTGTTCCCTCCTTAATATATGTTTAATTAAATTTATGTATTTGGTACAGGGTCTTGCTACATCGCTTGGACTTGTAGTCCTCCTGTTTCAGCCCCTCTAGTGCTGAGATTACACATCCTGTTTCAGTGGCTGTCTTGGTGGGTCTGGGGTGGAGCTGGCATGGCGTGCAGTCCCAGGATCAAACCTGAGTCCTTGTGCTTCTCAGGCAGGCGCTTAGACCCCTGAGCTGTCTCCTCAGCCCAATATGTTTGATTTTAATTGAAAGGATTTGTATAGCTAAGATATTGTCTCAACAGGCAAATGAAAACAACAGCATAAGCTGTAAGTTGCAATCCAAAAATGAGAGCACTCTGACTTCCCAAGGCTCATGCTCTTTAGGAAGTTCTGAAGTAATTCACAGAGAGGCTGGAGAAGGTCATATTTGTTTGTCTGGAACTGGTAAGAGTACACATATGCTTTGTTTGTTCATACATTGTATGTTTGTCTTTCATTTGCTCTTACCAATGAGATTGTTTACTTTATTTCAACATAGATTCTAAGCAGATTGCTGTTAGAAATGCTGCAGTGTATACCTCTTTGATTCAGTGTTATGAATGGTTGTATTCTGTGAAGACATTTGAGAATTAGGAGCTCACTTTGTGCATGGCAGCATTTTACTGTATTTATCCCCTTTGGCTGGTACTTTTTTCATTTGCAGGGTTGTGGAGGGAGCTTGATGTTCTAAGTGCCTGCCAGGCAAGTGCAAGTTCCTAAGTTCACACCTGGTACTACATGCTGTGTGGGTCCCAGAACCTTGGGCACACTGTGCTGGTGCTAAAAACTATGCGTGGTGGCATATGCCTGTAATCCCAGTGCTGGGAAGGCAGAGACAGGAGGATCACTGTGAGTGTGAACTGTGTATCCAACAGTTCTGTTTTTTTTGGCGGTACCGGGGATCAAACTTGGGACCTTGTATTTGCCAGGCAGGTGTTTATGCTACTGAGCTATGTCCCCAGCCTTGAGACCCTATATCCAAAGGGAAAAAAGCAAAACAAAACACTTCACTTACAATTTCCTAAATTTGCCATAAGAATGTCAAATATTAGATTCACATAAAATGATAGGATTGGCAAAAGGCAAATTGTTATATTGTTCCATTAACTTTTTCTCGTTTTCAGATCATTTTGTAGGTCCTAGAGATGATAAGGGTATATTTCTGTTTTCCTCGAATACTTGGAGTTCTGAGGAGGGAAGGGAAGATCATACCAAAGTAAGTTTGGATTTGTTTTCTTTAAATTTCCTACAAAAAGAGAAAAAGTTTTGTGGGCTGGCCAGATAGCTCAATAGATTAGAGCACCTACAAGCAGGCTCAAGGGTAGAGGGGTGGGGGTGTTTCGGGGGATTCAATCCCCAGGCCTATCATGCTGGCCCCACTCCTGGGGCATGCTGAGACAGCAATTGAGACTGGGCATGGTGGCACTCACCTGTAATCCCATTTCTTGGGAGGCTGTAAACAGGGGGATCACTACAAATTAGATCTAATAGTGACATCCTGAATACCCTGTAGACCCTTCCTTAAAATTCCAAAAAAAAAAAAAAATTTTGTATTTTTATGTATCAATTTTTTTAAAAACAGATTTATTGTTGATTCCTGAAAAAATATAAAAAATGTAAAAGTACTGATAGTGCTTATATTTATATGTAAATGTTGCTACAATTTTATTAAATATATAATTGCTCATGTTTTCCTTAAACATTTAATGGTTTGAATTTAGATTATTCATTTAGAAAGTCCTTTATCTGAATGTGCAGTCATTAAACTAAAAGAGAAAGTAGCCATCTTTTACTTTGCTCAAATATATTTTCCACTATCTTTGCTGCTTCTGCTAATGACACCCCGTTTCTTGTAGGCTTGAACTGTAGTGGTCCAGTCTGGCTCTGACTTCTTTATTATCCTCTCCTTAGGCTGTGTGTCAAGGGTTGTACACTGTGTTTTACTCTCTGGAGAGGGAGTGTGTGGCTCCTCGTGGTGACGAGGCGGTCCTTTAAGTTTCAGTGTTAACTATGTTTGTGATTACCCCCTCTTTTCAGAATAGTGTCATGGTTTACAGCTGCTTGGATTAGGACTTGGATATATCTTCTTGGGGAACACAATTCAAGATACTAAAGTGTCTTATTGAAGATGTTCACTGTTAAGGAATGTAAAACTATTGTGTTTAGACTTATATTTTTATACTTAAAACTTTATTTTATATAATAGTGTTGGCAAATCTCACCCAGCTAATAAATGGTGACACTTAGCTTTGAACTTGTCTTTTTTTCACTGCAGTGCCAGGGCACTGTCTCTTAGGCGGAGCACCCTCCTCTTAGCGTTTTGACGTTAGAAGCTGCTCATCGGGCTGTGTGTTGTTGCATGTCCCCTTGTAGCAGTGAAGACTGCAGTCAGAGTGTGTGTTTGTGCTCTCAGACCAGCACCACGGGAAGCTGAGCTTCTTCCCAGCAATTGTTATTTTAGAAAAGAACTGCAAGTGGCATTTGAGACCATGGTTCTAGGCATTGGGTTAATCTGCTGCCTGATAAATTGGCATTGCCTCCTCAAGACTATCGATACTGTCTGATATTTTACTCCTATTAAAAGATGTGAATTCTTTCTTCATTGGCTTTCATTCTTTGCTGTGTTACGAAGCTGATGGTCATACTAATGGGCTTCAACAGTCTGATGCGTTACTGGTAGCCATAAAAGGTAGATGTATAGTTCTGTCATCTTGTAATATAGTAGCCAGAGAGAAATCACCTTGTCTCCTACATCTGTTGGGGTGTGTGTTTGCTGTGAGCCCATTTTACAGTTAGATTTTGGTAAATTGTATACATATGTAGCCTGAAACATAGTAAAATACTGGATGGTTTCTTCTTTCATATCATAAGTGCTTTATGTCAAATGCATATTTTCCCCATAAATGTTAAAGTAAGTTAAAACTAAACTTTCCGTTTCTCTTTTATTGATTTTTTTTTAAAGGAAAATACAGGAGAGGATGTTATGCTGCAGAACCCCCAAATTACTAGTGAAAAACTTCATCCCGTTCACTTTCATGACACTGGCAGAGGTGGTTCTGAGACAGCTGATTCTGTGGAGCAGGGGGAACGGTCTCCTCAATTGTCATCAGATTCCAAAACTGTTTTATTTGAGGATGGATGCTTAGATGTCAAGACTTCTGCAGTGCCTGATCAGAAAAGTGTGGTCACAGTATCTCTGAAGCATGCATGTGACAGTAGAATCAATTCCGCTGATAACCTTTGGTCACCAAGCTGTAAAAGGAGAACGTATCAATGTTCCAAGTCCATGGAGAAGAGTAAAGACCGTAAGGAAACTATTTCCTCTTTTCAAATAGGATTTAGGAAATATCTAAGTTGCTTATCTATTTCACATACTTAGGTTTCTGCAGGGAACACATCAGTCTTTCGTGCTGAAGTAGTTAAATGTAGCATAGATTGTAAAGATTTCTACATATTCTAGTACTAGAGAAGTGTTGCTCTGCAGTAACACTCTTGGGCAGAGACCTAGTGTAAGTCTGGGTTGCTCTTTCGCTCCTGGGATAAGATAACCAAGACCCACAAGTCAAAGGAGGACCCACAAGGAGGAAAGGTTTATTTTAATTCATGGTTTGTAGACATGTTGGCAACAGGGCAGGGTGGCATGGCAGAACAGCATTGCATAGGAGAAACAGTCCATAGCAGGACAGGCAGGGAGCTCGCAGCATGCTTCCCTTTTGTTCCAGCCTGTAGGTTAGTGCCGCCCACACAAAGGGTGGGCCTTCCTTTATCTACACCTGTAACTATTCTAAACCAGTCAGTTCTGCTTTAGTTCCCAAATAACCTTAATCCACATTCATACACTCTAGGTCCAGTCACCTGAGAAAAGCTGTACTTCTGAGCCATGACACCTTAGCTTTTCCTGTTTCCCTCTTTCTTCAGTGTGGACTTGTAGCAAGTCTGGCTCACTCCATCAGTGAGCTGTTTCTCTTTTAAGGAGATGGATTTTCCTTTTTCTACATACTTTTGTGCAGATTTTAGTAATGTTGATAATTAAAGTCAACTGAATAAAATCAGTTGAGAACATTTTATCATTTTAGTCTTTACATGTATCATTGGATGTTTTTGGAATTTATATTTTAGAAACGAACTTCCCACAGAATGTGGTTTATCAGAATGAAGAAGGCAAGTGGGTCACTGACCTTGCCTATTACACATCTTTTAATAATGAACAAGATTTAAATGTGTCCCGAAATGAGGTGAATGAAGACTTCAGGTCTGGGTGTAAGTATGTAGGTAACCCCTTGTTGTACCGTGTCGTTGTTTCTGCTGATGTTGAGGTTAATCTGTGTGCTGGTCATCTGCAGCTGATCCCTTTTTGGACACAGTTGTCTCCTAGAAGCACTTTGCTAATTTTTATGGTAACCAAGGCTGGTGCCAGTCACTCTCACTCATTTCCTTAAGTAAAGACACTGAGCCAGAGGGCCGGCCAGATAGCTCAGTGGACTAAACCTGCCTGTTTAGGCTGGCACAGGGACCAGGGTTTGATTCCTCCAGTGTGCTGTGCCAGCCCCACCCCTGGGGCAAGCTGAGACAGTGGCTGAGACTGGTTGTGGTGGCACACGCCTGTAATCCCAGCCCTTGAAAGGCTGAAAACAGGAGGATCACTATGAGTCAGATCTGTGTAGCAAGACCTGTAGAGCCTGCACTAAATACATTAAAAAAAAAAAAAAAGACTGAGCCAGACCAGCACTCACCCTTCTCTTTAGGACCTATGGTACCACAAAGTTAGAGAGGACTTTAGGCTTTAGTTACTTAATATGCTCTCCTGAGCAAAAGAAATGTTTGGTAAAGGAGCAATTACAAAAGCTAAGAAATGTGGAATTGATGGAAGAAAAGTGACGGGCCCAGGAGCAAGGGGAGATCAGCTCCCAGATCAGAGTTGAGGCTTGCTGTGCTGGTCTCCTGACAGTGGAGATCACCTGAGAGAAAACTGAAAAGTAAGATCTAAGAAAAGTCCAGGCCGGTCAAATAGCTCAGCGGGTTAAAGTGCAGGGGCCAGGGGTTCGATTCCTGGGCTTGCTGTGCCAGTCCCGCCCGTGGAGCATGTGCCTGTAATCTCAGCTCTTGGGATGCTGTAAACAGGGTGATCCACGAGTCAGATCTAGTAGTGAGACCCTGACACCCTGTAGACCCTTCCCTAAAAAAAAAATACAAAAACAAAAAAGAACAAAGTAGGACAGTGAGGATTTCATGGCCACATTTTAGGTGAGGGTAGAAAGGCAAGAGTGAGGTTATAGTTAGACTTGGGAAAATGGTGTTGCCATTTACTGAGATGGGAAATATCAGAGGGAATTGTAGATTTTGGGTGACAGTGGTTTGAGGTGGAGGTATTCTGTGGTTGAAATAGCTACTGGAATTTTGAAGGTAAGGTACACTGAAAACGTACATGTTCGGTGGTGTCTTCATGTCAAAGGATTGTGAAAGTCTGAGCTAAACAGTGACTCTTGGCTCTGTCACTAAATCATAAGTTCTGGGGTTCTCTGGGTGTGGCAGGAGAGTAAAGTGACACTGCTGTCTTGGAAGTGAACGTAGCACTACCTTGGCAGGTGAGCCTTGTGAGTATCCTATTCACGGCCCAAGGACTCCACGCGTGAGTGCTTACCTGGCACACAAGGCTTTGTGTTTTACACAGACACACACACACACACACACACACACACACACACACACACACACACACATATTGTTCATTGCAGTACAATTGTATTAGCCCCAAGCTGCAAACCTCCCATCAGCAGGTGACGCAGGTATAGAATGAGAAATGTTCAGCTCTTTGCAGTATGGGGATGAAATTACTTGACTGTGTTGACTGTAATAGTGTACAGTAGGAGCACACAGCATGGGCTTCTGTTGGTGTACAAGTTTGCACACGCACTTGTGGAGTAAGATTGAGAGAGTGCTCAGACACAAGTGTGAGCCTGTATTAATGCTGTCTGTGTTAACATTTGTGTATCTGGAGGGTTGGTGTGCAGGTGCACGCTTCAGTCTGATGGCATCACGTGTGTTTTGGGTGAGCACCTATACTCAGGTGTGCTGCACTCTTAAAAGCCAACAATAAACTGGGTGTGATAGTGTACACCTGTAATCCCAGCACACTGGGAGGTGGTGGCAGGAAGATTATAAGTCCAAGCCTCTCCGTAGCAGCTCAGTGTCCTACTGGGCCCTTGTCTTTGTAAATAATAAAATACAAGGCTGGAGATACAGCCCATTGTAAAGGCCCACAATTCACTTCCCAATATTATTGAGAAAAAAAAAGCTAAAGATAATTGAAATCTTTCCTCTTTTGACTGGGCTGCAGGGAGTGGACGGGGTTATCACTGTGTTGTCAGGCTGGCCTTCAACTCCTCGGCTCAAGCTATCCATCCTGGCTCAGCCTCATGAGGAGCTGGGACTGCAGGTGTGTGCCATCATGTCCAACTTAACTAGTCTTCTAAATACAAAAGTTCCTTTAACAATTAAGTATAGAAACCAGCCACAATGGTGTGCTCATTAGCCAGTCTGACAGCCAGAGACAGATATTTAATTCTCATCAGTTCATCGATCATTTTAGAGCTTGTGTTTCCTTAGTATTTCATTTTCCTGAATAGCTAAGTTTTATGCAACAGTATAATGTAACTAAATTTTTTTTTAGCTGAAGTATTGGATTTGTTTGCAAAAGATGAAGAAGAATTTAATAAAGAGCATCAATTTATACAGGTTTGTTACTATTTGTTTTAACCAAAGTCTGAATTTTTTCTTTTATTAATTTCAACATAGGCAAAATGCATGTTTCCCTCTGAACAGCTAGTTTATAATTATTTCATATTTCTCATATTACAATTGTGGCTTTCCTTTGTAAAGTATCAGCTGAGGAGTACTGCTGCACCTAATATGTCTCTTGGCCGGTGCTCTAGCTCAGGTGTAGTGCCTGCTTAGTTTCATCCTAGAACTTCAAAAATTAAGTGAAATGACATGAGTCAATGTTACTCATTTTATCTGCTTCTTTCCTTTGGGTATTTCCATAGTTTTTAAATTTACTTTAAAACAAGCTGACACTGTTTGTTTTTAGATAAGATGTCTGTTTTCTAAAGATCCTTTGTAACAGTAATGGGTTAAGTACTATAGTGTATTAAGACTGCATAGTATAAAAGCCATGTATTCAAATAGGAGTTATTCTGTAGCTTTGTAGCTATTTGCATTAAACTTTATTCAAATATTTGCCCAATGTTTTAAAAACTAATTTTCAGGTTTTAATTTTGTGTGTGTGAAAATTAAAATTTCCCATGTTAGAAGAGCAGGAACATTGTTTGCTGCAGCAACAACTCTCTTTCTTTCTAGGAAGAAAACATAGATGGCCAGAGCACTTCGGCTGCGCTGGGGGACATGTCGTGGGCAGCTACTGTTAATTACAGTCTGTTAAGGAAATCATTGAGCATGTCAGATCTGGATAAAGATGAGGCCAGTTATCTTCGGCTGTCCTTAGGGGAGTTCTTTGCTCGCAGGTCTGAAGCTCTTGGTTGCCTTGGTGGTAGTAGCAGTGTGAAAAGAGTGAGTATGAGGTGTGCTAGAGGTGATTAAAGCTACGATGTCTTCCTAGTCATCCTGTATCTGTAACAAAAACCTTGTGGCTGGCTAAATTTTAAAGAAGTGGTTTATTTTGGCTCACAGTCTCAAGGCTAAGTCCAGGATGGAGAAGCCATGTTTGGTCAGTGTCAGGTGGAGACTAGAGCTGTGGCAGAACGGCCAGGCATGAAAGGGAGGAGGCTCAGTTGCTTTATGACAATGCCCTCTCCATAACTAAGCTGCTTTTGCATGATGGACTAAATTCCCTCACGATCCCCAAGGCTCCGGAAGCCCCCATGCCTCTCAGCACTGTTATGTGAGCACCAGACCCCAGTGTGGCTTTCGGAGAGGGCTTCCAGTGAACAGTGTTGGGATCTGGGAGAAGCCTCACTGCCGCGAGGCTGCTGCTGCTCATCAGGAGCTTTTTGTTGGGTTAGGACAGTGTAGCTAGAGTAGGTGGTAGCCATGAGGCAGAGGCATTAAGGCGCAGAGTGGAATTGTGCTTAATAGCTCAGGCTCTAGTAGTTAGGGACTGACCCCAAGGCCTCCTGAATGCTGGGCAAGGAATTCCCAAGTCTTGCCACCTGGTCTGTACCCTCCAGCCCTTTTGTTTTATTTTGAGGCAGTCTCTTTTAAATTTCCCAGGCCAGCCCTGAATTTGAAAACTATGCTCAGCCAAAAGCTGAGATTTATGTTTTTACTCTTTTGCACCACTGGAGATTGAAGCCCTATTTTAGAAGGAGTGGTTTTGTTTTGTTTTTTGCTACTTCATGCTGCTTTAGGGGCAGGTCTGGTGCTAGGAATCGAACCATGGTCCTATGCGTGTGACTGCGTTTGGCCAAGCAGCGCTTTAAACGACTGAGCTATCCGGCAAAGCCCCTGAAGCCCTATTTTAAAATTTCTTTGCTTACTAGGCAGGGCTCTCTCCAAGTTGGCCTGGTTGGGCTTGAGCTTAAAGTGCTCTTTTCTCAGTCTCCTGAATGGCTGGGATTGTATGTTCTTCTAGGAAAGCCCAGGTTTTGTATGAGTCCAACCTGACTCTGGAACCAGCACTGCCTTTTAATATGACATTGAAGAATCGAAGTCTTTTCTGTGGGTTGTATGCCACAGTGGGCTGTTTGTCCCATTGAAAGCTCCAAGAAGTTAGCATCATGTTATAGGGCATCATAAGATTTAAATGTGATGGTGCTTGTAAAACATTTAGCGCCAACATGGAGTGTTTCTGTATCATGTAGTTCGTGGTGCTAGGTGTAGAACCTGGGCCTTCCACACTAGGCAAGTGTTCTGTCACTGAGGCCCAGTGCTGAGGAGAGTGGCACTGCTGTGGTAGAGGTGGTCAGGTCGGCTGGCAGGGTCAGACACCTGGGCACGAGGGGAGTGGGATGTGTGGGCTTCCTGTAGAAGCTGGGTGAGCCTTTGGTGACCGGGCAGGAAAGTGCTGCTTCCATGAGCCTCCAGGCATAGCCTGGTCCTGCCAGCTCCATCTGCCTGGGTGGGAAGGGCAGGAGGTGCAGAGGAAGAAGAAAGGGACCGGGAGTGAAAGGAGGACATGGGTGTGGAGGCTGAGTTGGACGATGTGTATACACAGGCCTTGGCCTGCTGGTAATTACTGATTAGAGAGTTTGTCTCTAGAGAGTGTCAAATATAGATTTCATAGACTGTAGCTATAGATGCAGTGTTAGGAGTTGCTAGTTATTAGTTGATTCACAGACCCTTTCTAACTGCTGGGTTCCTATCTTCTCTGTGCAGTGAATTAAGAAATGGAGGCTGGGCAGATAGCTCAGTTGTGTAACGGCATGGTTGGCAGTGCAAGGACCTGGGTTCTATCCCCTGTACTGCATGTTGTGCTGGCCCTGGAACCCTGGGTGTACCTTGTAGGTCACTGAAACTGGGTGTGGTGGTGTATGCCAGTAATCCCATTGCTGGGGAGGCTGAGACAGGAGGATCACTGAGTGAGCTGTGTTGTGAGACTCTGTGCCAAATAAATAAGTAAATAATTTTTTTAAAAAAGAAATGGAAATGGATACCTCAGAGGCAAATTTTTCTGTTTGGATGGATTGGGATTTTTAAGATTGTGAGATAAATTGACGAGTAATTGAGGGGCTGGGGAGGTGGCTCAGTAGAATAAGTGCTTGCCTGGCAAGCTCAAGGGCCTGAGTTCAATCACCAGTTCTACCATAAAAAAAAAAAAAGAAGAGTAATTGAGTTGCTTTTTAAACGAATGGCTAAAGGACTGGAGCTAGGCATGGCAGCACACATCTACATTCCAGCCTCAGCAGGCTGAGGCAGAAGGGTCACTGCAGTTTCAAAGCCAGCCTGGGATGCACAGTAAGTATAAGGCCAGCCTGAACTATGTAGTATGACGCCTTCCCCACAGGAAGAACAAAGCGTTAGATTATAGGAATCTAGATCTGTTAGGGTTTCTACATGCATACAAGTTACTGAATCAAGGGAGGAAATTCCCAGATAAAATATTAAGTTCATTTAATCAATTCATACTTTAGACCAAGACTGTGAAAGTTGCATAAGAAACACGTGGGAATTACATATGCTTTTACAGTCTTTAGCATAACCCTTTCTGAAACATTCAGGCAAGTTCTAGGTATACACAGTCTGAGCATGTGTTTGAGGGAATATTTAGTCCCCAAAAGAAGACATCATTACACTTCAAGTCTCAGGTAATAGGAATGTTTTCTTTTTTCTCATTGGCCTTTCAGTGATGACTACAACTCATAGCAGGTGCTGATGAACAATTGTTAAATGAATAAATTGTTGTTTTTGCTCTTTTAATTTATATTTCTTAGTAAAGGTAACTTGCCAATATTAATTTTAATACTGAAAATGCAACTAGCATTAAAGAACACCTTTTTTTTGTTTGTTTCTTTGTTTTTTTATGTGCTTGGTACAAGGTTTTGCTATGCAGCTCAGACTCATAGTGATCTTTCTGTCTCAGCCTCCCCAGTGCTGGGATTACAGTGTCACCACACTCCTCTCGATGGTCGGGACAGCAAACCCAGGGGCGGGGTTGATGCAGCATGTGGTTCCAGGGATTGAGCCCCAGTCCCTGCATTTGAACTTTTATAATTTATCTCTGTTGGGTTATGTGGGAAGAACTGTTTTATTGAAATTATTTAGCATTGGTAGCAGTATTGGCTAAAATCATGTGGAATATTGAAAACAGTTGAAAGTTAAGGAAATAATTCATGTTTAATTGTTTTGTAGCCATCATTTGGTTATTTTATTAGCTCACCTGAAAAGAGTGAACCTGTTGCTTTAATAAGAAAGTCTGATTTGTCAAGAAGTAACTTGGAAAAGGAAATGACTCATCTTAACTCTAATCTGTCTTCAGGTAATGGAGTGAATGTATTGAATAAAATATTTTAGAGACCTTTTTTTAATTTGTAACTTGATCAATATGCATTCTTGTTCTTTATGAGTGAAATGTATGTACTATGTAATTTTTTAATACTGCTTAGATTTCCATATTCCTTATAGATTTTTTTTTTTTTTTCTGTATTTAGGACAGGGTATACAGGGTCTCACTGTAATGAGACTTATAATTTTCCTGTTTTCAGCTTCCCAAGTCCTGGGATTACAGGTGTGTGCCACCACCCCCAGTCTCAATCATTTCAGTGCACCCTGGGGGCAGGGCCAGCACTGCATGCCAGGGATTGAATCCTAGCGCTGCGCTCTGCCTAAGCAGGAGCTTCAGTCTGCTGAGCTATCAGGCCGGCCCTTAAATTTTTTTTCAGTCTGAACTAGAAGCAAGTTTAGTCATCATCTAACTCAAGTGCTTTTGTAAAAAAATGAAACTAAATGAGATAATTTCAAATGCCTATTAAGTTTCTGAGTTAATGAATAATACATATTTATTACTTGGACTTACAGTTAAAAATACGTTTTAGAATTTAGGTTATGTTAGTCCAAATATGACCTATGAATTAAAAGTATTTTTTGTGAGGCTGAGGCAGGAGGATTGCCGTGAGCTTAAAGCCAACCTGAGCTACATGGTGAGTTCAAGTCTGGCCTGAACTACTAGCTCAAGAAACCTATCTCAGAAAAAAAAAAAGAAAGTACTTTAAATCAGATTTCTTTGGCCAGCTTTTAGGGGCTGAGCAGGTACTTTGCTATCACTGTCTCTTTGGCTGAGTGTCCTTGGAAGCCTTGTCCGTGTGTGGTGGGCACACCGCTTTCCTTACAGAGCCTGTGTTTCTCGGAAGGGCTGGGTCCAGGGAGCGGGTTCTCTGTCACTAGGAAGAAGTGCTCACTGTCAGCTGAATGGGAAAAATAATTGAGTGAACATGTGTTGGCAAGGGAGAGGTTGTGACCCACATGGTCTCTCAGGCGCGTCCTTTGTCCAGGGCAGTTGGTGCCCAGGGGAAGGTGCTGCTACGTGGAGCCCTGTTTCTTCCGCAGGAGGTGTGAATGAGCAGACCCAGGCACAGCAGAGCGCGGGGTCCGATACCCTGCGGTGGGGAGCCCTGGAGAGCGCTTCCGACGCACAGGAGCGTGATGTAACGCTGACTGCCGGCAAGGCAGCGACAGAGGTAGCTTCCCTTCCGGAACCTGGGCATGGGTTTCTTGTGGTACTTGTTGGGTCAGAGAAGACAAGGTCTGTGCACATGCTACTTCACATATGTTTTATTTTCCTGGCTTCAGTTTGTTTTTTGCAGTACAGATTTTTGCCTTGAGCTATCTCCTGAGCCCTTTTATAGTTGTTGTTTTGAGACAGGGTCTAACTAAGCTGTTAGGCATAGCTAGAACTTAAAAATCTGCTGCCTCAGCCTTCCAGACTCCTGGGAATATAGGCATGTGCCACCATGTCTGGTTTCACATGTCTTTTAAGTTAAAAAATGTTTTTCCATCAATTTATAATATACACAAAAGAATTTATAAGATAATTTTATAGCCAACTGGATTATCACAACTTCTACTTTGTGTGGATTTACTTTGCTGTTTTTCCAAACTCTTGAGGTGAAGGCCTGGCTTTGCTAGTAATAAATAGCAGCTAACTATGTGTTTCCCTGAGAGCAGCAGACTGTTGTTGCGTTTCACAGTTTTCATTTCATTCTGTGTCTGCCGTGGTGAGCTAGCTGTTGTGGCTCTGTCTGTGAACCTGTCAGAGCTATGCTTTAGGTCCACACAAATTTAAATTGTTTTCAGGCGATTCAGGCCTTTCCCTGCTGTGCCTGTCCCTTTGTCTCTACTGCTGTGGTACTTTTTGCGTAAGTCTAACATAGTTAACAGCAGATTTCTGTTTTAAGATAGCAGGCTGCATTTTCCCTATTATTTTACTTTTAATCTTTTTATATCTTTATATTTTAGATACTTCTCTTTGAAGGACATAAAGGTAGATTTTGTTTTTCAACAATTTTGTTTTATTTTTCTGGTACCAGGGATTGAACTCAGGCCATGCTTGCCAGGCAGGCACTTATGCCACTGAGCTAACTCCCTGGCCCTTGTTTTTCAACAGTTTTATTTGTCTTTCCAATTTTCTTTAACAGAATTACCAGTACATGAGAATTTGAATATACCCAAATTGATGTTTATTTCACCGAAACTTTTTCTTTTGACATTCTTTTGAATTACTTTCTATTACTCTAATTTTCTTCTAAGCGGAAAACAAATATTATACACACTTTTTTCATGTTGTTGTAGTGGTTACCCAAAAATTTTAATGTGTCTTCTTTGGTTTATTAATGTTTATCAAACTTGGGGGTTTTTTGGTCAATTTTTAAACACCTCTTTGGACATTACCAGGGTCAAAATATTTAGTATATTCCACTAAATATAGTTTAAATATACTAACTAGTTCTTAGATTTAAAAACTATGATTATTTTGTGTCTTTTTTTTCTCAGTAGAATAGTAATTACTATTACCCACAACCAATATGACCTTCCAGCTGACATTACTTTTATTCTTATTTTTATTTTATATGTATTTTGTGCAGGATCTCATTATGCAGCTCAGACTCATAGTGATCCTACTCTTCTCAAGCGCTGGGGTTACAGGTATGCACCACTATGCCCAGACTCAGTTGATGGCCCAGCACCCTTGGGCGTGGGGCCAGTGTGGCATGTGGTGCCAGGGACCAAACCCCAGTCCCTCAGCTTAGTCTGCTGAGCTCTCTCACTGGCCCTTTAATTTTATAGCTTACTGTTTTTTCTAGTGAGAATCTGCTGGTATTGTTTTCTCAAACTGTCTCCATTTTCTTGTCATTCTTAAATTGTGTGTTTACTAGGCATAAAATTTCAACTTAGAGCTGAGGTGATAGCTCAGTGGTGTAAGTACCCGCCTGGCAAGCATAAGGGCTCAGTTCAGTCTCCTGTGACTGCATGCTGCGCCTGCCTTGAAACCAGGTATGGTGTTGCATGTCTGTAATCCCAGAGCTGAAGAGACTGAGACAGGTGGATCACTACAACTCTGAGTCATGTCATGAGACCCTGGACCAAAAAATAAATAAAAGATTAAAAGAGAAATTAAAATTGTAGTTTAGGCAGGAGAGATAGCTCAGTGACTTAAGCTCCTGCCTGGCCAGTACAAGGTCCCTGGTACAAAAACAAAAAACAATAATCTAGCTTAGAAACAACTTCTAGCTCTTTGCATTACTATTTTATATCATTTCATTTTAAAAATTTGTTGATACAGTTTTAGTTATTTCATTAAAGATAATGTGTCTTGTCTCCAGGAGCTTTAAAAAGTTCTTGTTTTTATCCATCTTCCTGAAATGTACTTAGTGTTAGATATGAACCCATGCAATTGACCAGGTGTTCCGATGTGAGTAGATTTATTGGGGATAGCAAGCAGGCTGGCTGTCTAGCGGACTTAAGATCGCAAACAAGGCTAAACACAGTGGTTTTAAGGTGTTAAGTGGGGTTGGGGGAAGTTTGTAGGCTAGAACACCTGCGGGAGAGCTAATCTTGGCAGGGCTACCTGGTCTGTGGGGGATTTTCAGTGTTAACAAAGGAGTTTTTGTGGTTGCTAGCTCAGATCAAAGTCAGGTTGTTTTGGGCTTGGCTCTGCATGGTCCAAGGGGGAGAGAGTTTGGGGGAAGAGTGCCTGGGAAACCAAGAGAGAGAGAGTGTGTTTGGGGCAGGTACCTGGGAAACTTTCTAAGTCCTGACCTATCAAGTGTTGAAGTAGTGTCAGCCCAGGGAGAAAGTATGTTCCAGGCTGAATGTGTTTGCTTCTGACGGGGCAGAGGATGTGAAGTGAGTGCAGGCCCCTGGCTTATGCTGATGGGACCCAGCTGACAGGACTGGGATGGTTCCGAGGCCGTCAGGCCAGTGCTGCTCACCCCTCTCACAGGCATGTCCAGCCCATTATGGCCCACTAGTTTTCCTTACATGAGTGTGTCGTACTGATTGTTTTATATGTTGTCCAAGATGATTCCCTTTCACTGAAAACAGAAGGTGTGCGTAGGTTGGACCTGCTTGTGGAGAGCCCCTTGCGTGCTCATCCTGAAACACATGTGTTTATGCATGTGGTCACTCACCCCCGTCACTCCCTAGCCCAGTCTCCTGCCCCATCCTCATGAGAACAGCTGTGCTCACCATCTTCTGGAAGCAGCAGTGTCCCTGGGAAAAGCACCCTGAGTACCGGACCTGCATCTCTGGATTACTGACTTCTTGAGTTTGGCCTCATGATTTCACAAAGCCTTTTTCTTTCAGCGCTTAATATGCTGTCCAGTCCTGGTTGCTCTTAGAGCACGAGATTATATTATCTGTTCTGCTATTGGTGAAGGCAAAATCTTAGCATTGCAGTTTTTTTGTAAGTTTTATGGTTCTTTGCTGTTGGACCCATTTCAATTTTTTACCTGTGGTTCTTGTTTATGTCTGAATAATTTGAACAACTGAATGAAATTGCCAAGAATTATTTTTATTAAGTAGTGGCTCAAAGGTTTAGTTATCTCAATATTTTGATTTTTTTTTCTGGTTCCTTATTTTCTAATTCAGTTTTAACATGGTTTTAAATCATGAGGTTTTTTTTTTTTTTTTCTTTTGGCGGAACCGGGGATTGAACTCAGGCCCTTGCACTTGCCAGGGAAGCGCTTATTCCACTGAGCCATCTTCCCGGCCCCTATGAGGCTTTTTAAAAATAAAATTTGTAAATTATACAGTACTGTACGGTACATATAAGGCTTTGAAGCAGTTACTCTTTTTGTTTTTCTGGTCCTAGGAATTGAACTCAGGATCTTGTGCTTACCAGGCAGGTGCTTATGCTGCTGTCTCCCCGGTCTACACAGTATTGTATGGTTAAAGTTGTTAATGGGTATCTGTTTTGTTAATCTATGTAGCTGACTTGCTGCTGGTTTTTGCTTCTATTGGAGCTCACACTGGTAGTGCTTGCGCAGTGGTCATCTCTGACCTGCAGGTTAACTCTGTTGTAATATAGCTGGAAAATTTTAATAGAGAAGCAGGCTTTCACATATCTTTATTATGGTGCATTGTTATGATTATTATATTTTATTAGTTATCATCATTGATGCTTTGTGAAGTAAGAAGGGCTTACTTCATAGGTAAGCTTTATTCTAGGCGTGTCTAACAGGTAAAGTCCTGTGTTATGGGGCATTTAGGGCCATCCCTGGCCTCAGCATACCCTCCCCCTGTCCCTGAGGGAGCTCTTCTGTGAAGTTTCAACTAACATCATATTCCATGGAAGTGGCATGGGTTTCTCTGATGTGTACTTTTTGATTTCTAGGACACTTTCTTCAGGCATGACAAACTCAAGCACAAAGAGGAGCTCAGCGACCATGGTGATTCCATGCTCAGGATCAGCACCATTGCATCAGCAATCGCAGATGCCTCTGTTAGCACTGATCCCCTCCAGTTTGCTGCCCTGATGAAGGCCCTGAGAAACAGAGCCAGTGGCCAGGCTGCTCAGGAGCATGGTGAGCACAGGGACTGCTCTACGTTGTCCCATCGCTCCCCTGCTGACTTGCACAGAAGCAATGGCTTCAGTGCATTTGACATGGAGAAGTACCTCACAAAAACGGAAGCTAGTAGATGTGAAGGTGGGTTAGAAAGTATGTCAAGAGCTGGCCTATTGGATGTTTGGGATTTATCTTTGCTAAAAGAACAGACTGTTGAGGATATCCGTACAGTCAGCTCTTGTGCTACTAATGTGAGTGAACAGGAACCAAGAGAAAGAGCAACAACTGTGCTTCATATCGGAAATGCGGAGAGTGACAATCAGGACTCATTCAGAGCCACAGGCTCTTCAGACTCAGCTCTGACATGTCTGAGAGAGAAGGGTCCCGCAGCAGCTGATGGGCAGACGCTTGCCTCTGACTACACCTTGCCAGACACTGGTCACATCAAGGAAGCTGCCTCTGTGTCCACTTTGGCTCCAGGCAGTTACCCCTCTGTAAAGAGCCCCAAAAGAATACCCCTTTGCCTATTGGAAGAGTGTGAAGAAATACAAAACCGGAGGGAAACAGAGGGTGTTAGTGAAATAAGCAGCAGTGACAAGCATGTGACTTTTGAGAAACCTGGCATAGTCTGTGCCAGAAGTATGGGTAAGTATCTGAGCACTTGCTCACATTCAGACTTGTGTGTAGTGCTTCCTATTTTCATTGGAACCTGTGCTTCCTAACAGATGGCAGGACCGTCTCTTCCGAGCACTCTGGGGCTGGCTCAGAGGAGGAGCAAGAGAGCTTCCGCCCATCCACCTCCCCACTCAGCCACTCTTCACCCAGCGAGGGCTCCCGGGCCAGTCTGTCAGGGTGCGTCCTCCCCCATCCTTGCTGCTGTTACTGACTGTGTATGCTCTGTGTTGGAAAACTTGCAAATAGCATACAGAAGAATAACTGCCCACTCTTGGATTTGTTTTTCTGAAAACAACCTTTATAAATATTTTGTGAATTTCTGTTTATCTTGATAGTGCAGATGTTTGTACTCTACTTTTTTCATTTAGTGTGGGCTGGTACTCTGCAGCTAAGCTACACCCCAGTCCCGCACCCCGGTGTTCTGTTATCATGGCCACAGTGTTTTTTCATAACCTGGCTCCTTCCATAGGAGATTTAACATTTCCTCCTTGCTATGAATAGCACTATGGTGACATAACTTCTTTGTGAAGTCCATCATTTTTTCCTTCGAGACATCCCTAAATGCAGGACATTATAGTTCAGGGGGCTTTTGATATATCCTAGCCACTTGCTTTGCTGGAAGTCGTGCCACCTTATTTGCGTATGTATGTGCTCCTCTCAGTTCCCATCACACTGTTCCCTTTTTTTGCCTGTACCTGTGTTGGTCTCTCTTTCATCTTTGTTCTCTGAGGGAAGGAAATTTTGTTCACTGCTCCGTATCAGCTCATTTTTATTGAGAAAATTGTTAGATGTCTGTATGTTGTATTAATAAAAAAGCAAATAGGTTGTTCAGTAAGAATAGACACAACTTTTAGATAATTAAATTAAAAGTGAGTGCATGCTGGAGTTGCTTCCTAGTGAGGGCAGGCGGCGGTGGCTGTTGTGGGTGGTGGTGAGTAAAGGCTGGTAACTGACGTGGGGCTCTTGCTTCTCTTCCAGGGGTGCTTCAGAATCCCTTGATTGTGCAGCTTGTCTCCGAAAGTGCCCTGCTGAGCATGAGCTGTCTCGGCTGGCTTGTTCCCATGCTGACATGAGCAGACTGACTTATGTGTCTGCGCAGGAGAGTGCCTGTCCTACCTCAGCCACTGATGATGCCCATAAGGTGGGCACAGGTAGCTGTTCTGAGAACAGCTTCATGCCTCACTTCACTGGAACTCAGGCCTGCTCAGAGTCTGGGTGGGCAGGCTCCTTTGCCTCTAGAATATAGAGTGTGTGTGTGTGTGTGTGTACTTATACATCCATGTAAATAGGTACTCCTTCTGGGTGGGCAGTAGAGGGCCAAGAGCAATGTTGGTGCCAGGCAGGCTGTGTAGTAAAGTACACCGTGGTGTGGGTGCACCCTGAGGATTCCCATGGAGGCAGCAGACCCCAATGTCAGGGATACGGGGCTCAGCAGGGGACTATGAGAGGGTTGGTGTGTGGGGGCCTTGGTTTGTAAATAACTTAGATCTAAATGGATTAGTGGGAATCAAGGGGCTGATGAGGCTGGATGAAGTGGGACCGAGCTGTGCACTGCACTGCGAGTGGTCATCAGAGAGCCTTGGGTGGCTGCGGTGGTCTTACCCATAGGAGGAGTGATGGTAATGCAGCCTCAAGACTGAGGGCTGCAAAGGCTGGGAGGTCTGATCTAGGAGTTTGAACTATTGTAGGCTGGGCAAGAAGGAGAATGTGTTAGTTAAGTCAAAGCAGGAGGAAGAGTCATGTGTACCAGAGCTCCTGGCTGAGTGATTAGGTGGGGTGGATTATAGGCCCGTGGCTTGATGTCTGTGTCTAGTGACTGGATCTGCTTTGATTTTTCAAAGCTTGCTCCAGTCAAGCATGGAGAAACAAGATTAGAACAGAGAAATTTGATATGAGGCCATTGCAGAAATTCAGGTCAGAGATGGTAAAGTCCTGTGGCAAGCTAGGGAAGGAGAGCTGAGGCTTATCTGGGAGCAGCTCATGTGTTGTGTGTTCTTGCACATGTGTTGTGAGTGTGAGTGTTCAGCTTTGCAGCGAGCTAAGTGTGCCTGCTCTGTACACATGGTACTGGCCACTCCACTCTACTGTTGAGCACATGCCCAGCGTCAGGAGTCTAATGCTGCATGGTCCAGTGAGTGAGGCCAGCTTCTGAGGTCACTAGATGTTGAGTCTGCATGTTCTGGTTATGGCTAGGAACTGTCAAGTCCCCAGGTCCTCACACCTGCATCCTCTGTGAGGAGCAGTGCAGGGAGGACTGTGCTAGCCACCTGGTAATTTCCCTTGAATATGTATGTTCTGCACTATTGCTGATAACTACCAGGATTCTGGACTTTGGCTGTCAGTATCTTTATTTCTAAAGCTTCAGTCCATGAGTGATTTCAGGCCTAGAGCCAGGCTGAATCAGTGGGGTGCAGGATGGTCCTGCTGTGAACTGGTGGTGTCACCTGTTGGTGCATGAAGAAGCGCCTGTGAACCCTGGCCAGGACTGGAACTAAATATGCAGACTAGAGGCCGCACAGGCTTAGAAACTGGCGCAGGCTTGGTTTACAGAACTTTTGAGCATGTGTAGACAGGAATGGCACAGAGACCCTTACTTCCAATTTCTTGTCCTTATCAGCAGGTGCTTCATTTGTCCCTTGTTCCTGTGTTGCTAGTTCATGTAGACTTTTTTACAAAGGGGCTGAGTAGCCCTCATACCTGTGGGGGAACAGCAAGTAATAAAAACAAAAGACAGTGTTTAAGGTACAAGGGAACCGGATGGGGCCTGCCCCTAGTGGACAGGCAGAGCAGTCTCCATGTTTGCCATTTAATTAGCAAGTGAGGAGCACGGGCGAGATGGTAGTGCGCTTTTCATAGAACAGCATCTGCAGAAGCTGGGGAACAACTTAATGGACAACAAGTACTTCTCCATATCACTCTCCCTGCATTCTTTAGGTTGTCCTCAGAAGATGTTGTCTTGCTTTAGAAGTGCTGCAGTCAAGCGTGGGGGTACATACGTGTAATCCCAGCACTGGTAGGCTGAGGCAGGATTGCCACAAGTTTGAAGCCACCTTGAGCTACATAGTGAGTTCAGGTCCAGCCCAAACTACTCAGCAATCAAAAAACAAAAACACTTTGCACTTATGATCTTTCTGTGCACAGCCACAAAGCAGACAATCGTCTGCTTTCTTTTCTATACCTAAAGTGAGATCACATTGGTCTCAGAGCCACAGGACCCTGTCATATAGCCTGGTCTCCAGCATGGTAAAATATTACTTCATATCTCCTTCTTCCCAACATCTGGTCCTTTATGTGAATTTTTGGGACACCACTGGTATATGTCACCTATTTATTTTCCTCATGTTACAATCTTGAGAATCGTGAATACAGTTTTCTTATGTAGGCCTGCATTGTCTTTTGAAGCTGTAGGAATGAGATCTGTGTGTAGGCCAGCTCTTCCTTAGGGGGGATGTGTAGTGTAGACCTTACTGTATCTCCTGAGTTTGTATTGCCTTGAATTGGGTTTGCCAAGTTTTGTTATCTGTGGATGACTGTAGATACTTGTCACACACAGAGTGACCTCACCAGTGAGCTGAGCACTACTGTCATCGGAGCCAGCCCAGTGCCCCCTGAGGAGGAAGAGGAAAAGGAGGCAGAGGCGAAGCTTACCCTCCAGCAGAGTAGCAAAGCCACATTCCACTGCTGGGTCTCGAGTGAGTCTGGAGAACAGAGAATAGCTGCAGCTGCTTCCCTGAGTTGTGGGCATCAGGACATGGAACCAACTTCCACTTCGAGCCAGGCCACTTCCTCGGAGAGCAGAGAGCTGTGGGAAGCCAGGCAGGAGGCAGGGTCATCCTGTGGCAACCGGGTCCAGGGCCAGCCAGGTCTCAGCTGCGGGGTTGGACCAGCCCCACCGCTACTCCCTGCACTGGGCCAGCAGCCTGTGGTCGGAGGTCAGAGCACAGCTTCTGAGGACACCAGCAGTGAGTCCAGAGGCCAGGGCCCACCTTGGAGCATCCCTGGACACCAATTCTCCACTCTTGCTGCCACCCAGGGGCAGAGCGCACCCTCGGCCTGTCCTGCACTCTGGGCCAGGTCCCCATTCACCACAGCCACCTTGACCCAGCCATGTACAGGGGCACATGTCACCTTGCCACCTGTGTGCCATGCAGGCAGCACCCCCATCTGTGCATTCTCAGGGTGCCCCCCTTACCCAGGTCTGGTAAGGGAACAAGTTCGGAACCCCATGGCTGTGGGGGTTTATCTGGGGCCAAGTCTCACTTCCAGGCTGCTCGGTCCCTCTGCCCTTTGTACCCCGTGTTCTGATGCCTTCCATCAGAACCTGCATAATGCAGCAAAGCCTTTTCCTGTGCACTCTGCTAGTGCAAGCTGTGGGATTGAACCCTGGGATTCAGGAATGACGACAGGATTTGGTAAGATGCTTTTTCTTTATGACTTGTTATTTAAAATTTCAGGGGGGCCTGCTCCTTAGCTCAATTCCTCAATTGCCTGCTTAAACAGAGCAGTCAAGCTCAAGATGCTGTGGGCCAATCCCCAGATTCTCATGCCTTAGCAGACCTGCCCTTAAGGCATCCTGAGTTAGCCAACAACAAAAAAAAATTCCTTCAGAACTTTTGGCCCGGGGAGATGGCTCAGTGGAATAAGTGCTTCCCTGGCAAGTACAAGGGCCTGAGTTCAATCCCCAGTCTGCAAAAAAAGAAAAGAAAAGAAAAGAAATAAAATAAAATTTCAGTTTTCTCAAATGTATCCACAAAGCTAATTTGTTTATTTGAAAGAAGTATCGGGGCTGGGGAGATGGCTCAGTGAAATAAGTGCTTCCTTGGCAAGTGCAAGGGCCTGAGTTCAATCCCCAGTTCAGCAAAAAAAAAAAAAAAAAAAAAAAAAAAAAGTATTGTTTGGCCTGAGTTTTTGAGACAAAGTCTCAATATGTAGTTAAACTCAGTATGCATTGCAGATTAGCCTTAAAATTGCAGCAATCCTGCCTGAGCCTCCCAAGTACTAGGTTGAACACATTCTTGCCACTTGAACCACTGGTGATATGCAGGACTGCCCCATTGGGTGGCTTGTACTGTTGTTGGTAGAAGGGGTACAATTATACATGGGCCGGTCATGCATATTCCACTGATGGTTCGAGTCACCTAATAGGTATAAAAATTATGGCCCTGTTGTAAATGTGGTAAGGGGTATATCACCTTGCCCAGCTTTGTCTTTTTTTTTTTTTTTTTTTTTTTTGCTTTAGAGACAAACTCAGCACCTTGAGTTTGCCAGGCAGGTGTTTGTGACACTGAACTATATCTCCAGCCCCTTAATTTCTTATTACCTCCTTTCTTTGTCCAATATTGAGAGCACTGTAGTATTTCAGGACCGGGATCCATGAAGTTGGCTTCAAATAATGCTGACATTTATGTGGTTGGACAGTTCTCGAGGCTCCATCTTGCCTATCTTTCTTCACCTCTGCACTTGGATTTGTTTGGTGTTCTTTGACTTGAGAAATGTCCACCATGGGTCAGATGCCTGTGTGGAGAGGCAGCATCTGCTTCATGGGCAGGTGGCTCCTCTTTCTGGCACCCATCTTTGAGACAGAGCTGGCTTTGTGCTTTCCTGGTTTGATGTGTCCACCCCATGGAGCTCTGTCCACCCTCCAGAGTCACTGTGCAAGGGAGATCAGAGGTGTTTTTCAGACCCTTGAGCAGGCAGGCACTTCCAGTATGCAAGCTGCTCTAGGGTCTTTTTTTTTTTAATGTATTTGGTATAGGGTCTTACTATGCAGCTCAGACTTGTAGTGATCCTCCTGTTTTCAGCTTCCCTAGCTCATGCACCACTATACCTGGACTCAGTGGCTGTGCAGGGTGGTGCCGGCATGGCATGTGCCAGGTATTGAACTTGGTTCCTACACTTGCCCAAGCAGGCACTTAGTCCACTGAGCTATCTCACCAACCTTTATTTTTTGTTATTTTGAGGCAAGGTCTCACTGCAGTTCAGCCTGACCATGAACTGATTACATAGCCCAGCCTAGTCTCACAGGGCTATTCTTCTGCCTCGGCTTCCCAAGTGCTGGGAACACAGGCATGTACCACCATACCTGGCCTTAAATGGGTCTTTCTACTTCAGGAGTGGATTTTGGAGAGAAAAAATGGCCAGGTTCCCAATTGGTAGTGACATCACAGGGTTGATTTGCTGTCACTCACAGTTTTTACAGTGTTAATTGTGTTCTTTTCCTGTGCTGGATAGATTCTGGCAACTCTGCATGTGTGAAGCCTGAATCCCTGCAGGTAATCCCCCGCCCAGCGGTGCTCTCCGTGGGGTGTTTGATGAGTGTACTTTGCCTTTCTCTGACAGTGAGCATCAGGGTGCCAGAGGAGCTGAAGTTCCCCCATGCGTGCTGCGTGGGCATTGCCTCACAGACGCACCTCAGTGTGCTCAACCCTACTGACCACTGGCTCCAGGTCAGTGTGGGAGTGCTGAGCATCAGTGTTAATGGGGAAAAGGTGAGTATGCTGATTCCTAGAGGTTGAGCCTACAGTCTACCCATCCGCCTTGCCACTCACTGCTCAGCTGTCCCTGAGTGGGATCTTCTCTGGCCCCTTTATTGCAGTACTTGCAGAGTGAGTAGTAAAATCTGGATGAGCTGTCATTTCTTCTTTATAAAATCACATCAACTTGCTTTTATTTTTATTTAATTAATTAATTTATTTATTTATTTTGGTGGAACTGGGGATTGAACTTAGGCCCTTGCACTTGCCAGGGAAGCACTTATTCCACTGAGCCATCTCCATGGCCTTTCAGCTTGTTTTTTGCACTAGTATTTAGATCACCAAGTGCTCTGAGTTTCTGGTTTGCATACTGATTTTTTTTTCCCCTCTTTTTGGGACAGGGTCTAACTATGTAGTTCAGGCTGGCCTAAAACTCTGTAGTAGCCCAGGCTGGTTTGTCTCACAACCATCCTCCTGAGTGCTGAGATTATAGGTGTGTGTCACCACGCCTGGCTGCTTATTAATTTTGACCTTGTTGAATGTGGTTGACATGAGCAGAGACTGCCACGCAACTCTGGACCCAGAGTCTTTCTTCTTGCTGGGAAGGAGGATGGGTAGCTGTGCTTCTTCTGCCCTGGCCACCAGCCTTTATTTCCGTGGCAGCATATGGTCCTCTCCATGCTTCCTCTTATTTTCTTTGGTTTTCCTCTGCTTTCGGATCCTTGGGTTATGAAAAGCAGGCTCAGCAGACTCAAGCACCTGCCAGGAATCGGGGTTCAATCCCTGGTGTCCTGTGCTGGCCCTGCTCCACCCCACCCCACCCCGCCCTTGGGTTGGGCTGAGATAGTGATTGCGACTGGGTATGGTGTATGCCTCTAATCCCAGTGCTTGGGAGGCTGAAAATAGGAGAATCACTGCAGGTCCGATATATGTAGTGAGACCCTGTGCTAAATACATTTTTTTTAAAAAAGAAAAGAAAGAAAAGTAGGTAATTGAAGGAAAGGGTAAGGTTGGAAAGGAAAAGTTGTTTGTGGATGTGGGGGTGGGGAATAAGGCCCCTGTTTATAGAGAGGAGGGATGCTCAGCACAGTCAGGCCTTGGCAGATGTAGCCCCACATCCTGGGGAGAGTCCCTGGCTGAGAATGCCATTGCAGCACCCTGTAGGAAAAGAGAGCGTAGGATAACCAGGTCTGTGCAAAATGGGGCCCGGAGGTGTAGTTTCTGTGTAGCAAGACAAACTCAGTTTATGAAGCATATCAACTAGGTAGGCTTTACAGATAGTGATGTTTTGGAAGAGGTGATGTCCAGGTTGAGCAGTGCATATAACTAGGAAAGGGAATCTTCATCTAGATGATTCTCCTTGATTTTCAAAATAAAGCCATTTCTTAACAAGTCTTGTGGTTCTTTTTTGAAGGTGGATCTCTCAACATATCCTTGTTTAGTTTTCAAGAATAAAGTCATTGTAAGACCACATGCAGCAGAAGAGATAACAGTACTTTTCATACCACTGGATCCGGGGATTTTCAGATGTGTGTTCACTGTTGCTTCGTGGTCATTTTCAGCAGACACTGAGACAATCCTGCAAGCAGAAGCCTTGGCAAGCAGAGTCATTCTCACTGCCATTGCCGAGAGCCCTGTTATTGAGGTAACAGTTTCTCCACAAGTCTTTGTCCTTCCTAATATTTTAATGCAGGTTCATTTAACCTTAGAAGTAATATTTGGCCATGTGCTGTTCCCAGCCCTAACCCCAGGTGTGTTGAGCCAGCCCCTGAGTCTGGGCGTGGTGGTGCGTGCCCGTAATCCCAGCGCTGGGGAGGCTGAAAACAGGAGGATCACTACAAGTCCAAGCTGCATAGTGAGACCCTGTACCAAACACATTTAAAAAAAAAAAAAAAAAAAGAAGTAATATTTGGGAAAATGTGGTTAGGGCCTGTTTGTGCATTGTAGGAGGCCTCTGCCTGTGAGAGCAGCCTTTCCCTGATGAGTTGAGTGTGTGCCATGTCTGCTATCCCAGAAGGTGGGCACCATCTTATGGCATGCTTCAGGTTACTTCTGATGGCTGAGGTGCTAGTGCTCTGCTAGTTACTTTGGCTGAGTCCTCTTGTCCATTTTGTTCACATGGTCTTTGAGTTTCAGTTGGTGTTTGGAAGTTTTGTGAAGTTACGTTCATTGTGGCTGCTTTTGCTCTAGGACACATATGTTGTGGTCTTTGGAACTATCCCCAGAGAGCATGTAGCTATGGGGCAGGGGTGCAGTGAGGGTCCATGCTGGGCCCAGCTCCCAGCTCTTTTAGGACCGCCTCCATGCCCACATGCCATCCCAGCAGCACTGTAACTCCCATGCTGTATTTAGTGCTAACTATCCCCAGAGAGCATGTAGCTGTGGGGCAGGGGTGCAGTGAGGTTCCGTGCTGGGCCCAGCTCCCAGCTCTTTAGGACAGCCTCCATGTCCACATGCCATCCCAGCGGCATTGTACCTCCCATGCTGTATTTAATGCTAAACTCTGCTCCCTGGGGACAGAGCTAGACCTTAGACCTTGGGGCCACTGTGAAAGTCAGACCTGCCAGTCTGCCTCTGATTTCCCTGTACCTTTGGTCTACTAGTGTAGAATGTGTGTGTGTGTGTGTGTGTGTGTGTGTGTGTGTGTTATCCAGTATATTAAACTTATGCTATGTCTGTTTTCACATTTTAAACACAAACAGAAGTTTAGAGTAAGGGATCGAGCATTTAGTTTTGTAGGAAGTAGACAATTACAAAATAGTCTTGGAAAATCTAACATTTACATTTAGTGCTGATTCTTAACCTGTGACCACAACCATTGTAAGCTGTGATGTTTATTAGTATATTGCTGTTCCTAAATCAGTTCCTGTTTCTCGTATGTAGGTAGAAACAGAAAGGAAAGGTGTTCTTGATTTTGGTGACTTGACTTACGGAGGCTGGAAGGCTCTCCCGCTAAAACTGATAAACAGGTCACATGCCTCTGTCCCGCTCCGGCTAGTTATTAATGCTGTAAGTATAGGGGGGAGTTTGCAGGGACATTGATTTGGAGTGGTAGCTGCCCTAGTGTTCTTGATTCATCTTGCTGCTGAAAGGCAGTTATGTCCAGGCTTCCATTAGTGACCCCAATACCACACTGAACTACATCTGTTTCTCAACAGAATGCCTTAGCCTGGCGCTGTTTCACATTTGCCAAGGAACCAGTCCCTGCTGCCCTAAAAGGTGCTCCTTATGCCGATGTACTGGCTCAGCTGGCAGCGCCTTCTGTGGTCAGCCATGTGATGCCCGCCAGTTATGAAGGACAGGTAGGCCATGGGGCTGGAGGACTCCCTTAGAGCCTTGCAACAAATGCTTCTTAAAACAACACTGTGATTCTGTCTTACTCTGGAAAGAATTACCATCATCAAGAAGCTAATAACAAATGCTGCAGGGAGAAAAGAACCTTTCTACACTGTTGGTGGGAATAGTGTGCCAATTTCTCAAAACACTGAAATGAGAATTTTGTCCAACACAGCTATTCTTCTAGGTGCCTTCCTAAAAAAGTTTAAAAAACTCATACTACAGTGATCCATGTACAACCATGTTTACAGCAACACAGTTCATAATAGCTCCGTTTGGGAAGTTACTCTTGGTGTCAGTCCACAGATGAATGGGTAAAGATGGTGTGGTATTTATATATGATCGAGCACCACTCTTCTATAAAAAGGAGCATATATTTGAGTCATTTGCAGGAAAATGTATACATTTTGAAACCATGTTAAGTGAAATAAATCAGACACAGAATGTGTCACATAGTTCTCTTATATGAAAACTCCAAAAGACAAATAATTTTTAAAGAAAAAAATAGGAAACCAAGAGGCAGATCCTTTGCAAATGGGCAGAGAATCCAGAGACTGAGGGAGAGAGGAAAGGGAAGGAAGAGTTAAGATATGTTTAATACCTGTACCTATCTCTAAGATAAGGGCAAACAGTACACACTGCAAATGCATACTAATAAAAAACTTAAAAAAGAAAAACTGACTTAGACTTAAATAGGAAGTTTCCACATTTCATTATTAAGATTTTAGTCTTAATACCAGTATATATTTAAAAATCTTTTTTTTTTTTTTCATTTTGTAGGATCCAAAATTTCTGATAATTTGGGTTCTTTTCCATAGTCCAAAGAAACTAATTGCTTCTTCAGGTAACATATTTACTTTTCTGTGGGGAATGCTCTATTGCTAAATAAACTAATCATTTGAGTTTAGGCTTTCCACTAAATGTGTTTTGAGTAATTTGTAGTGAATTTTATGTTGTGTAGAAGATGGGCCAGTGGTGTGATAATTTGGTGTGGGAAACCCAAGCAATTACCCAGAAAACTTTGTCTTTTTGCTTAAGTTTCCTTATAACCCAAAGTAGGTTATGTTGGACTGCTGGTGGCAGCTTGGTTTAACTAGCTCTGCTCTCCAAACTAAAACGTTGAGTTTTTACAGAAATTCTAGAGTCAGCGGAAGAATTTGTGGCAAGAGTGGATGTGGAAGTAGACAGCCCCAACCCCACCCCCACTCTCAGCAGGGTTGATCTCCGGGCCAGAGCAGGCCTCGCCAGGATCCACGCCCCCAGGGACCTGCAGGTGCCCTTGGCTTGGGGCTGGGGTTGGTGCTTAGGTTGACGTCACACCAAGTTTGACAGCTTGTTAAATGACGTGTCTTTTTGTCCCCCTGTAGACTGTGCATTTGTTGGCCAGTGTGAATTCTTCAGCAAAGCAGCCCTTACCTCTGAAAAATGCTGGAAATATTGAAGTTTATTTAGATATCAAGGTGAGAACCTTTTTGGAGTGCTGTAAAGCTCCCGTTGCTTCTGTTGATTACCCTTCGGAGCCCTGTCAGTGGCACCAGACAGGTGCCAGGCGCATTATGCCAAGGTCACATGCTTAGAAAATAAGAAACAAGTGCTAGATTAGTGCTTGAGAAAAATGTGTATGTCATCCTTTTGGAGGAAAACGAGCTGTGATCCACACACACACAGATGTTGTTTCTGAGACTGGTCAGCAGGAGAGTGGTGATGAGCAGGTATTGGGTTTGGTGTGGGAGGTAGGTTTGCTGTGGAGGAGGAAGAAGGAGGAAAAAGTAGTCTTCCCAAGACAGTAAGATGAGTTAGGACAGTTAAGAGACAGGAGAAAGGGACAAATAGGACATCAGGCACCCAGACCTTACACCCCAGGGAGAACCCCTCATGTGAGCTGGCCTCTAGTTATGGTTATGTAATTATTTAGGTCCCACAACAAGGAAGTCACTTTTCAGTGCATCCAGAGCATCTATTCCTTAAGCCTGGAGAAGAACATGAAGTAATAGTTTCCTTTACACCAAAGGATCCCAAAGCCTATGAGGAAAGGTAATATGAAAGCATTTATTTATCATGGTAAATTTATAGTCTCTCAAAACAGCGCTCACATCAATGGGCTTCCTGTCCATATTCTGTGTCACCAAATTATAGAATGGAGACTGAGCGTGGTGGCGCGTGCCTGTAATCCCAGCTCTTGGGAGGCTGTAAATGGGTGGATCACTATGAGTCCGATCTAGTAGTGATACCCTGAACACCCTGTAGACCCTTCCCTAAAATATAAACAAAAAAAAAGTTAACAGAACGGTTCCATTTAGTCTTTCACTTTACCTCAGTTTTTCTTGTTATTGATAAAAGTACCTTTTTAAGCCAGTTGAATAGAAACTTAATAGATTTAATATTCTGAGAATATTCTAACAATAGTAAATAATAAAACATCAAGTTTGATGTTTCTCAGGAGCTTTCTCCTGGGAAGCCTGCAGCTGACTCTGTCATTAGTTCACATCAGACTCTTCCACCCTCCTCCAGGCCCCTTCCTGTGGCGCCCAGACTGTAGTAAGCTAAGTCACGGGCCATTTTGGGTGTTTGGGCTCACGCACAGACCTTGCTGAGGCAGCCTCCTCTGGTGGCAGTGCTTGTCTGCTGTCGGGACCTCCAAGGGAAGGAAGGATTAGCCCCAGTGCGAACGACCATGCTTTGGATGCTTGCCCTTAGCTCAGCTGGGCTGGCAACTTCTAGAAACTTCCCTGGCTCTTCCTATATTCCTCATAAGGAGGCTTCCTGTGGTGCTGTGAGCCTTTCGTGTCCCGCCATGTGGATGGATTTGACTGCCTCCTTGGTCTGTGTGCCTCCTGGGGTACAGGCTGTCAGGGTGGGACTGTCACTGTATCTGCAGCCCTCCCCTTTCTTAGACACAGCAGATAGATAGGAAATTGTTGCCTGCAGAATTGAACATAGGAAATTTGACTTAGTTTTTTGTTGTTGTTAGGGTCTTGAAAATATTTGTACGTCCATGTGGCCCTCAATATGAAGTAGTGTTAAAGGGTGAAGCTGTTTCTTCCAGAAGTCAACCCCTGACCCCAGGCTCTTGCGTCTCAGATCTTCCATCCATTCTGTCCAACAAGCAGTTCCTGGCATGGGGCGGGGTCCCTCTGGGCAGGACACAGTACGTATGCCAAGATTTTGCTCTGATTACCAACTGTTCTCCTGTGCCAATTGTGGCTGCATTACTGCTTTTAGCATTGAGAGAAAGCTGTCTTATATTTGTTTAATATTCTTGAGTTTTAAGTTTTGAATTAAACATTTTCCCTGTCTTAAAAATGTGTCTCAGAGACAGGTTTCAGTTTTCTTAAGCTCTTTGTCAAATTCTCTGCTGATTACCAAATTTAGGTGATTAAGAGCTTGCTTTGGTAGAGAGTGGGGAGCCCATAGGTGTCGAAGCTGACAATGTAGTGAGCACTTGGGAGAGGTCAGGAGTGCAAGGTGTACTGGTCCACTGGCCAGTGTGAACTGTGCCCTGCTTTATACTTGATTCTAAAACGTATATAAATTACTCATACAATGATTGCTGGGAAAAAGATAATAAAACTAATGACATTATGGAGTACATTAATACATTGTCCCTTTACAGATAGCTTAGTGGTATATACTGTTTCACAAACAGCAAATCAACAAACACTTCTAATTAATAACCTAAATATTAAGCCTGAATATTCACTCTTATTTTGCACTTTCACATTTGTCCTAAATGTTTTGCCCATATGTTTGTTTATATACTATCTGAGAGCTAAGGAACGGAATGCGTGGGAATCTACTGCAGGTATGAGGAAACTGCTTCTTTAAAACTGTAGTTTTTAACTGGCTGTGGTGGGGCATGCCTGCAGTCCTGGCACTTGGGAGGCTGAAGTAGGAGGATCGCTGTGACTTCGAGGCCAGCCCGGACTATATAACAACTCTCTTATCTCAGAAAAACTAAGTAAGTCAAACTGTTTTGCTGGTGCCAAAGTCTCCGAGTGACCTCTGACCATCTTTGCTCTGCTTAGACAGGTAGTCAGTGGTCTGCACCTTGTCCTGCTCCCAAGCAGCTTTTAGAAGGACACAGGTGGAAGAGCTGCAGTCACTGCAGCGAGTGCCCAGTCAATCCCAGCGTACAGATGCTGAGGACATCCTGGTTCCTGCTTGAGAGAAGTGTGCCTATGCTTTGTGTGGCATCCTGCTGGGCCTTTTACAGACACATCTGTGCATCCTCAAAACCAGCCCTGTAGCACATATAGCACCACGTTCCCCAGGACACCATGGCCTGGGGAAGCAGAAACACGTGGTCTTTCTATAGCTGTGTGGTAGCGATCATTTCGGTCACCTAAAAGACTGGACGGAAGCCAGGCATAATGATGTGCAACATGTAATGTCAGCCACTTGAGAGGCTGAGGCAGGAGGCTTGCAAATTTGAGGTCAGTCTGGGCAGTTTAGGGGGACTTGTTGCAAAGTAAAAACAGCTGAGGGTGTAGTTCAGTGCAGTGCAGCACATGGGACATCCTGGTTTTAACCTTTGGTGTCACAAGAGAAAACCAGAGGAAAGGAAGGTATAAACTGTATGTTCTCTAGAAGCTAATGCTTGAAAAATTCCCTGGTGTTGGTGGTTTGTGTCAACACTTGCGTCTGTGTTCTTGCAGCCAGTTCTGGGTTGCACTCAGGCATCGGTGAAGCTATCATGTACCTCTAGCAAGCTCCAGGTGTCCTAGGCTGAGCCTGGACATTCCCTTTCTCCTCCCTCCCTTGTCATCTCTCTCCCTTCCTATCCTCTTTGTTCACAGTATTGTGGATGGAACCCAGGACTTTTGTACTGAGCTAGATCCTCAGCTTCCCCCCCCCACACACATGCTTTTTTAGAGGGTCTCACTTAAGTCCTTAAATTGCCCAGCCTGGCTTGATTTTACAATCCTCCTGTCTCAGCCTCTTGGAATGCTGCAATTACAGGTGTTAGCCATCACACATGGCTGTATATAGTTATTTTTATTTTTTTTGTATTTAGGACAGGGTGTACAGGGTCTCACTGCATAGATCAGACTTGCAGTGATCCTCTTGTTTATAGCCTCCCAATTGCTGGGATTACAGGCGCAGGCCACCACACCCAGTCTCAGTGAATGTCTTAGCACTTCCCAGGGGCAGAGGGAGGGGCACAGCAGGTGTGGGGGGGGAGATCACTCTTGTGCCTTTAATCCTCTGAGCTATTTGGCCAGTCCTTTGTAGTTTCTTTTTAAGGCTGAAAATTTAGCCCTCCCTCCTCATCTTGGTAACTCTTCCTAAAATAAAAACCACATTTCCTTAAAAAATAAAAGGGAAAGCTTCACTGAATGATATGTTTTTCACGTACATCTTCCTAGTCAGTGTGCCTGGGTGGGTTTCCCTGGGGTTCTCCTAGCCAGAGGCCTCACAAGACATAGAACACAGCTTAGGGAGTAACAGTTGACTTTCACATTCGGAGTACAATAAGCTCTGTTCAGTGCTCCGTAGTCTTAAATGGGGAGAGGATCCATACAGTTTTCACCAAGCTGCAGCTGCCATGTGCCCACTGCTTTCCTTGTGATGTTTTCATGTGGGGCTGATTCCCCTGTTTAAAGATGGTTTAGGGTTCATCAGGTGAGTCACTTAGCTAAGAAAGAACCCTTGTGTCCCTGGGAGCAAAGCAGGCTGCATGTTCTAGCAAGGTGCAGTAGTGGCTCATGAGTGTTTTCACTGATTGTCACTCACTGAGGAAAAAGAGATAGCAGTGTGATTAACAAACATACTATTTAAATTTAAGAATTATAGTAAAAGACATTGACATTAATTCTCTTTGCTTCAAACATATCGTATCACTTTCTGAAGCAGCTCTGGAGTCCTCATTTGTCTTTGGTTGTGCTGTATGGCTACCTTGATGTCCTTAGTCAGTTCAAAATGTTGCTCGTTCATGATCACACTGCCTTTGGGGAAGGCCAGAGTTGCCCTGTGCCAGATCTGGTGAGTGAGGTGGGCAAGTATGCGGTATTACCTGTTTATGAGCTGCCTTTCCGTTGGATGGCGCCTGGCAACAGCCTTCACTATATATATACTTCCAGAGCTGCTTGAGAAAGTGGCAAGAATGATAGGCTAAGTGTGTTCAAAACAGACAGGAGGATTTTGAGGAATATTAATGATAATCTTACTCTGATAGTTTCTTAAAACTTCAGGTACCATGTATTTTGGTCATACTGCATACATAGGTATAGATATGCAGGGTAAAGCCTGTTGGGGGTTGATTTGAGAAAACTTAAACTAAGAAGCTTCTCTGACAGTTGAGTCTTAGCCTTGTAGGGGCTAGAGTAGTTCAGCCTGATAACATGCGTGTCTAGTTGGTCTGTCTCTGGACACTTTAAATTGGCTATGTTTTTATAACTTGCAACACCTACGAAGAAAGCAAGCACCACTGACATGTGTCATTGTTTATAGGCTTCAGAAGCTGGTTCTAAGAAGCAGTTATGCTTCTGCAGCCCAGCACTTACGGCTGCTAATCCGGGGGCAGGACCAGGACTGCTTTCAGGTTTGTGGCATGCTCAGCGCTCAGTTCTGTCCCACAAGCCTTGTGAGAGTTTGTGTGTCAGTGGGTTTTTTGTTTGTGTGGGTGGGTGGGTGTGCTACTGTTTGTTGTTTCTACATTGTAGCTTCAGAGCACTTTTGGCTCCGAGGAGCGATTGACCAGTAACTATGAGGTTACAGTTCATCCAAAAGAAGATGTTGTCATCTCTGTGTTATTTGCACCTACTCGATTATCTTGTATGTTGGCCAAACTGGAGATTAAACAACTCAGAAATCGATTACAGCCTGGCATTAAATTCACGGTAAGATAGTTTCATTCTCTCTTTTTTTCCCCTGTGGAGTTTATGGTGTTATATTTATTGTTTAATGTTGGTATCATCTATTCTGCTTTTTATAAGTGTGCAGACCTAAACCAAATTAAGGAGTTGTTGTTGAATTACAAAGGAGCTGGGGGATTGGCACGCCTGTAATTCCAGCTCTGGGGAGGCCAAAGCAAGAGGGTTGCCTCAAGTTCCAGGCCAGCCTGGGTTGTGTAGTGAGACCCTGTCTCAGAAAACAGAGGAAAGAAAGACACCAGTGTGGTACCCTGTGACCATCAGTGTCTTCTCAGGACTTTGCGTGTCAGCTCAGTTTCAGATTGCTGAAAAGGACCTGGGTTTTCAGGAACACATCTGTGGGTAAATTCAAGTAGAGCTGAATTTTAAGATATTGCATTTCTTTCTTTTTTTTTTAAGATACTGCATTTCTAAATACATCTTTTCAACATAGCAAAAATATTGTCTTAGTTGATGTGGTCTGTATAATCATATAGCACACATTAGGTACTTTTTAAACTGCAGAAATGCTTCCTTACTGGCCCTGGACTTCATAGTGGTGCCGCTAGGAAACCCTTTGCTGGAACAGTCATCAGCTCTTGGCATTAGTTGGGTTTGTTGTGTTTAATTGTTCTGTTTCTACATACACCCTGAGCATGTACACACTTCCCATCCTTATGCCCCAAATGATATGACACAATACGACATGGCATGCCACCTGAGATGCTAGGAGGTGTGCAGACATGGAGGATGTGTGAGGGTGTGGAGTATTTGGGTGTGTGGACCGGTATGTGGGGGTGTGGTGTGTAGGCATGTAGAGGATGTAGGTGTGTGGAATGTGTGAAGGTATGGGGTGGGGGTGTAGAGGCTGTGAGGGTGTGTGCTGGCACTCTGCAGAGTTGATGGTAGTCAACCAGAGGGCTGGAGCAGGGAGGACTTGGTGCCCTGTGGTGGCAGGCACACCTGGGAATTTGTCCCTGCAGATGCAGGACAGTGGTGCAAGAAGACACACACTGTTTTCTAGGCTGCCTCTTCCTGCTACCACTTCTTAGTTTCACACAGAAAGCTTAAAACATTTTTGGCTATCAGAAGCCATTTTTTAAAATTGGTTTTTAAAATTAAATAATTAATTAATTAATTTGATTCAGGGTCTCACTGTGCAGTTCAGACTTGTAGTGGTTTTTCTGTGTCAAGCTCCCCAGTTCTGGGATGCCAGCACAGTGCCCCCAGGATTATAGGGCTGGCACAGATGTGGTCCTGGGGATTGAACCTGGGTCCTTGCTCTTGCCAGGCATGCTCTTAGGCCTCTGCGCTATCTCCCCAGCCCTCAGGAGTCATTATAAATAAAATGGAATTTGTAGGAATTTCTGATCCTGAAGCCCTTTGAAATGTGATTATAAAAGACAAATTTGTGAAAAGCCTAAGTTTATTTTCTTTAAATGTTACTTTATTAGGTTTGTATAATGGCACAACTTAAAATCAGCAACTGATGTTTCCATGTTTACTTTTTATGAAAGTTTTTGGAAGCTCTTCTAAATAAGGAAAAATGCTGTTACTCTGGAGATAAACCCAGAGCCTCACATGACGAACAAGCACTGGACATCAGAGCTGCGCACCCAGCCCTTGTAATTTATTTGGCGATGGGGCCTCACTAAATTGCCCACACAAACCTCAAATTTGCAATCCTGCCTCCGCCTCGTTAGGTGTGTGCCAGTGCACACAGACGGGCAGATAACATAGTTGAAGAGTGAGGAAAGGTTTGTTTTCTAGCTAGCCTCTGTGTGCTTCTCTTCAACACTGGTTTGACCAAGTGCTAAGATTGTACAGTAAGGGATTTCCCCCCCATTGTGACAGTTTTCAAAATTACTGAGGTTATACAGTGCAGTGCGCACTCCACTTGAGTCTGTAACCCACAGCACTGAGCATCCATCCATCAGGCCTCCTTCTTTATACATTTTGTTTATTTATTTATTTTTTTTTTGGCAGAACCGGGGATTGAACTCAGGCCCTTGTGCTTACCAGGGAAGCACTTATTTCACTGAGCCGTCTCCCCAGCCCTATACATTTCAAAGTGAATTATTCATATCAGTGTGTTTCACTCTGAGATTTCTAAGCAAGCATATTGGTAGTGATCTCTTTACTGTTCCTCCACATCTAAGCCTGGTGGCTGTGGATAACAGTGTAATAATTATTCTTTGCATGTTGGATTATTCTTGTGTTTCCATAAGATCTTTCTATAATAGTGGGTTAAAAGTAAGTTCTCATTGAAGTATACCAGTATTAAAGCTTCTAATTGTATTCTGTCTTTATGTATTCTCTTCTAACTATAATTAAATCTGTTTTCTTATATAATAATTTTGAATGTGTATTTTTTTAGATACCTTTATCTGGATATGGAGGAACAAGTAATCTTATTTTGGAAGGTGTTAAGAAATTATCTGATAGCTACATGATAGCAGTGAACAGCTTAGTACCTGGCAAGGAAAGCCAAGCTGTTTTTTCTGTCCGCAACACTGGCTCACGTGCAGCTTTTGTTAAAGCAGTAGGCTTTAAAGATTCTCAGAAAAGAGTTTTATTGGATCCTAAAGTATTAAGGATTTTTCCGGATAAATTTGTACTCAAGGAAAGAACACAAAAAGTAAGTTAAAAGTCTGTGCTCTAAAAAGTGAACTTACATTTTTTAGATTAATAATTACCTACTGAAGTAATTCTTGGAAGTAATGTAAGAGTAGAAACACTCATCTAGCTTCCTTGGGAATGCAGTACACATGTACTTTATGAACCAGATGTGGACTATGTGTCCAGGTGAGATGTACAGCCCTAAATCCCACTCCTCACTTCTTTCTTGGCCCCAGGATGTTACTGTGATCTACTGCCCACCAGACAAGAGGCACAGCCAAAGAACTACGACACAACTGTCAACTGTGTTCTTCTTTGGTGGGGATGAAATTTGCCGACAGCAATATCGAAGGTAGATTTTTTTTATCTTAGAAAATGTTGAAAACTATTCAGTGAAAATAAGGCCTGAATGATATGTGGCTTTGTAATTTTTAGAATTTGCTTCATTATCAGTGAATTCATGTAAAATTTTTTTCTGTGAGATTTGTGAGACTGATAAGTTGTCATGAAGTGAGGCAGGGCATCTTCTGAATTTTCTGTCCTTGTGCTGTGTTGCTCTGCTATAGAGTTGGAGAAATTGTTCTTCTTACTTTGTTGTGGCTTATTGGGTCATTAAGCTGTCTCAGAGCCAGGTAGTCTGGCTTTGCCTTTGTTTCAGCTAAGAATGAGACAAAGCCAAGACTGAGCTCCCCACTGGGGAGAAGGATGCCGCTGCCTGCACGTTAGATGCCTGTGCCCAGCCTGCAGGTCTTCTTTCCTGAAAGATCTGTAAGTTGCTGCAATTAGAGCCGCATCCCCAGATGCCATCAGGTTTTAATTGTTTTGCCTGTCATGGGTGTCAGCCATATGAAGACCTTTATTCTTCTTGTTTGACTGGCACCTGCAATTCTCTCTGTGACATTTCCCATTCTGCCTCCAAAACTGATGCTCAGCCTTGGTTCCCCTCATAGAGATGCATCTTTCTCCACTCAGACCCAAGGGCACAAGAGAACAACAGCAAGTACAAAGAGTGCATAAAGCCTGAAATCAGGAAAAGCCTTCTAAAAATTCGTCCATGAAAAACCTTTGCTGGACAGTGTCATTACTCAAATACTTTCCAGACTATTGGATGCTCATTTAAAAACCATCGATGTAAAAAAATCTATATTAAAACATCACAAAATTATTTGTAAAAAAAAAAAAAAGGGAAGTTTGAAACCTGGCTCTGCTTTTCTTAATTATTTTACAAACAAGCTGACATTTGCAGAATTAAGATTACCTGGTTTCCTCTTCTTTCCCTTCCCTTCCCTCCCCGTTCCTCCCTCTCTCTCTCTTTCTCTCTCCCTTCCCCCCTCCATCTCCCTCTTTCCCTCTCCCCCCTTGCCCTAGGCTATAAAAATCAGTGTATCATTGCAGAGCTTCTATTTACCATAAATTTATAGTAATGAGATTTCCTTTGATGGTTAGTATCTAAGTATCACAGAAATATTTATATTTTAGTTCTTACATTAGAATTCTCAGGAATGGACCAGATAGACATATTTATATGATAATTTAGAACTTCCCCGCTGATGCATTACCCCCTTTTTTTTTTAGCATGTTCCTTTTTCCCTCCTGTAGCAAGCAAAGCACAACTCATCACCCCCCAGATACCATTATTTGGTATCTGAAGAGTACCAAATAATGAAAATATAAGAGCTGAAAAGAATCTAATTTGACTCCTCCTTCTACTCCTATATTAGTGTTTCTGCTTTGTCATTGCCAAACTGGTAATTTTACTACAATATATAACTTTAAAGGGAACTTCCAAAACAAATTTTCCTTTTGAAAAGAACTCTTTGGACCTAAAACATGTTCATATGCAGTTGGTGGGGTTTGCCAGATCCACTAGTGAAAACATAATTAAAGTCACTTGATTCATCAAATCATTGTTGAATGAAAATCTCTCTTGGCAGAGCCCTGTTGTGTAACCCAGGGATTATCAAGCATATACTTCCGGAACATAGTGTGCTGCAGAGCGTTGACTTTGCTGAAGCATTCCAAGACGAGCTGCTCATAGACGAAGGTAAGCACGAGCCTGTGTTTAGGCTTCTAGGTTATCAGGCTGTGGAGGGATGGGAATAGGAGCCCTGCTTGGGTCGGGGCCACAGCTCTGCTGTGTGATTGAAGCATACCTAAGCTGCATCAGCCTTTTCTCCAAGAATTATGTCTTTCAAATTTGTAATGTTAAGCTCCAAAAGCTTTTTAAATGCTTTCGATGTTAGTGATGTTAGCTTGAGGGAGGTAGAGGTGGTCACTGCTGAACTCAAGTGATCGCCACTCCACAATGAGTGATTGTGAACTCACTCATTTTTAGGGTTCTCGATTGCAGAAGGGTTCAGGGATGGGATGAGGGTAATGGTCCTCCAGACGGCCAGCCCTGGGTCAGTGACACAGTCAGTGAGTTTGATAGTGTTTTTTTGCTCATACAAAATAAACACATCAAGACTTACAAATTATATAAAAACATATGCATACATTTTTACCATAGCATTGTTTATAATTGTAGGAAGTTCAAAGTAATCTAAATGCTTGAGAATATAGCTAGTTTAATTTTGCAGAATATTTTTAAGTGTTAAAACAATATGAATCTATTAAAAGACATAAAAAATAAAATCACTTATTAAGAAAATACTGACTTTTTTGTTGGCTGTGGTGGCATATACCTGTAATTTTAGCACTTAGGAGGCTGAGGCAGGAAGATCATCATAAGCTTGAGGCCAACCAGGGACACAATAGTGAGTTCAAGGCCAGCTGGAGCTACATAGTGAGAGCTTATCTTAAAAACATTTTTTTAACAAAGGGAAAAGAAAATATCATTTAAAAGTCTTGCACTGTAATGTTACAGCAGCCCAAGTGTTATAGCAATTTTCAATTTTCCAGTGGCATAGTAAACATGAATGGCACTTTGGAAGAGTGGAGGGATCTAGGTTTGTATTTAGTCCATTGACCCACAGGACAGAAAATTCCAAATTCTGAGACCTCAGGACAGGGTTGGAGAGATTTTTGTAGAGTTTGTGGTGGAAAAGACAAGCAAGTTAAGTTACAAAACAAATAGCTCTTCAAACACAACAGGGTTACAGCTTTGAACTGGTGGCCTGCCAAGGCTGCAGGGGAGTCAAGGCAGTGAGGGAGTTATGAAGGTGGACAAGGGCATGTGAGGTTCAGAAACGGTTGCTGTTCAAAGCAACACTGATGGACAGGACCCAGAGTTGAGCCTTGGGCAGGGCCCCCAGCCCAGTGGTGTACTTTTGTCTCAGTAAGATTTCATTATGGTGAAAATAATGTAATGGGTAAATATTCACATACGTAAGTTGGCAGAATATCAACACACAGTGTTAAGTGGTTATTTTTCTGGTGATAGCTTTTATCCCAATTTTTATTTTTTGAAAATTTTATTTTTTGTGGTACTTGGTATTGAACTCAGGCCCCTGCACATGTCAGGCAGATGCTTATTCCACTGAGCTATCTCCACAGCCCTATTGGGTATTCCAGTTTTTATAATGCTGGAGGAAAAGGATATTTGTGCTCGGTAGGTGTGCTGTAGGGTAGTCCGATTTCAGTAATTCAGGCATTTGGGTCCCTCATACCAGGGAGTAGGTGCAGGCCCTTGGGATGAGGAGGAGCATCCTGCATGCTGAGTTTGGAGGAGATGCACAGGTCAGGAGCTGTCTCTGGCACTGGCCTGTGTCTCTTCTCTGCACCAAGTCATGTGAAAGCCAGACAAGCTGGAGGACTGATTGCAGGCCATAGCGCCCATCTACAGGGACAGAGAGGTTGGCACCACCCAGGACCCAGCAGAACAGGCATGTCTGACAGGTGGTCATCTAAGAGTATTGGGGCTGTAATACTGCCTGGTTCTGTTGAGTGTTGGTGAGACCTTCACTTACACATGTGCACCCTTAACTGCTCTGCACCTCTGCCTCATCTCTGAGAAACATGTCTCCATACCTACCTGAAAGAATTGTTCTTACAATTAATATAAAGGAACCAGAATAGTTCCCTGCCCACAGCACATTTCATGTGTATATTTGATCTTTTTTTTTTTTAAGTCAGGATTGGGCTTTGTAGTTCAGGCTGGCCTTGAACTCACTGCATGGTCCAGTGGGCCTCAAACTTGCAGTGATTCTTCTGTCTCAGCCTCCTGAGCGCTGGGGTTATAGGCATGTACCACCACACATGGCTCATATGCGTTTTGTTGCCATATGCGTATCTTCAGAAATATTCTCGTTTTAAGGTTCACATCCCTGAAATAGATGGTTGTTCCAGGCTATGGGGGCAGGAACTGAGCGCAGGGAGGTTCCTGGGCTTGCCAGAGGTTATGGTGCTCTTGAGTGGCAAAGGTGCTGCGCAGGCAGCCTCAGAACCAAGCATCCGCATTGGTGCTGAGTTGCCCGTTCTTCTGCCAGCCGGTGGTGACAGAGTGCCACTGCCCGCCCTGGAGAAGCATTGCTTTGTGCTGGAGACGTATGGCTGTGCTGCTTTGAGCTATGTTTGTGTGAGATGGCATATTTTATAACATCATTTTTGTTTTCAGCCTATGATCTTCCTCAACAGCCTAGTGATATTCAGCTTTTTTATGGAAATATGCATAAAATGATCCTTTCGGTAATTGGAGAATTTCGAGACTCCATTTCCAGTAGAGAATTTCTTCAGCCTTCTTCTCAGGCTAGCTTGGGATCTAAAAGGTAAAATAAACATGCAAACAGACATCTTTCACCAGATCTCTAGATTACAGAAATCATGGTTGAGCTGGTCTGTTTCTCCCCTGTACCTTATTTTCTCTTAAATGTTTATTTCACCCTTATTTACTGGCTTAGTTGAAGTCCCAGGCCCGTTCTCCATCTTCACCGAGTCGCTGCCATGGTGAGGCCGTGCAGCATCCTAAGCCCAGGGGCTCCCCCAAGCAAGCTGCTAACTGTGGCCAAGGGGCGCAGACAGGAGAGTGTGTGCAGTGTTTGCACAGTCATCTGCAGGGGGTTGGGGAGTTGGTCTTGGGATGGGAAGCAAGAGGCAACTCTGGCTGGTGTTTGTGATGTGAGCTGGTGCCTCTGTGGTTCTTGGGCAACCCGGGACTCTGACCTTCAGGCAGGGCCTAGGGCGTGAGCAGGAGGGAGAGGCAGGAAGCACTTTCTGCGTGTGTTGGCTGTGGTGAGCCAAGCTGAAGTCCATCGCATGGTGGGAGAAGGCAGTCACTGGAGGAGGACTCCAGTGTGCTATGTGCTTTGGTGATTAGAATGTTTTTATTTTTACTTATTTACTTGTTTAACAGTATCGGGGCCTGCGCGCAGAGTTCATCTCCCATCCAGCCTTTGTACAATTGTGGACAGAGTAACTAGATCACTAAGTTGCTCAGGCTGTGCTCTACACAAGGTCTTCCTGCCTCAGCCTCCCACACAGTGCCGGGATTGCAGATGTACAACAAAGTCACTTGACTTGCAATCTTTCCTAATCCAAGGCTTCTTAGGAAACTTGTAAGAAGAGGCTCCTAAGCTAAGCTTTGCAAGCATCTCCTGCTGCAGCCTTCTGTGGAGGAGACCCTGCTCCAGTGTGCGGTCAGCATGGGGACTATTATCACTGTGCCCTAACACATACACAGAAAATTTTTTCTTCCAATTCTAGATTACTTTATTGTAAATCTTTTCAGGAACTCCAGAGGCAGAAGGCAGGCCAGAAAAAAAGAAAAAAAAGATAGCTGTACTTTCTTGTTGAATTTTATTATGCTGTGCTCCCTGTCTTTTCACTTTTTTTCCTCTCAAGGTGCTGCAGGGAGCCCAGGGCCTTGGGCGGGTCCAGCGTGAGAACGAGCACTGCATGCCAGTCTGACACTGCAGGCCATGTGCGCCTTTCAGTGTGTCATACTGTGTTTAGAGTTAATGAGGAATCAGTGCAAAGTGCATGAAACTGGCTTTTCGTTTTTAGCTTCTCTCTCTGCTGACTCAATCCTAACTTTTCCTAGTGACTCGGGGCTGTCTGGAAGGCACAGTGGCAACGTCTCTCTAGATGTTCTCCCTGTCAGAGGTCCTCAAGGCTCTCCCTTTCCTCCACAAGCTACCCAACTGCTGCAGGCTGACCCAGCCCCTGCAGAGATGTGGATCGTGCAGCCTGAGCACTTGAGCCTGCTGGCCCCTTTGACTTGTGAGTATCTCAGCATGGTGCAGCTGGAGCTGTACTCTGTGTACCCAGCCTGTGCACCTTGGACAGGGCCTCTCAGGAGCCCAGAGGCTGCTTGCCTCTTACTCCTTAGCTTGGGCTCAGCTGACCAGGTCACACACCTGTGTGTGCAGGTTAGCACATAGCAGCCACAGCCTTAGCTTTCTGTTCTTCTCATGAGATTACCTGCCAGTGTCTTTGTAATGTCTAACACTTGTCTAACTGAATTTGAAATTCTTAAAATTGAGCAACAGAAAAAGAGCAAATTAAGCTGACATAATAGTGATTTGTTAAGGATTTTTTTGTTGTTATTGGTATTTGTCTTTTTCACTGTTGCCAAGTATAAGTAACATTTATTCTTCTGACACAGTAGGTGACATGGCCAAAACTGGGCATTTTCAGATTGTAAATAACTCTGTCAGGACACTGAAATTTGAGCTGTACTGGCCAGCACACTGCCTTACTGTCACCCCGGAGCATGGACTTGTCACACCAGAGTGAGTAGTCTCCTGAGTTCTGCCACTTCAGTTTGTTCCGGGGCTGTGTTGCTGCTGAAGGCAAGAGTGTGTGCCTCAGATGCACAGCTCCGGGTTTGGTCAGAGCGCTGCAGGATGGGGGGGGTGGCTGGATGGGTATATACCAGGTGAAAGTGGAGCAGGGGTGCCGCAGCCCCCTGCCAGGCGTAGAGGTCACACTGTGGGGCACTGTTCCCAGAGACACTGGGGACACGTCTGAGTGGCGTGGTGCCTGGGGATGAGGGTAGCTCAGGTCTTCTGACACGGCCCACTGCCCACAGTGCCCATGCCCAGGAGTGAAACAGGGTGTGTGCCCTGCCCTATAACTGATGATTTCTTAAACATCAAAAATTTGGTCTTAGAAACCACCTTTACCCTCATTCTTGGCACCTACAGTCAGAAACCAGGAATAGGTACTGAAGAAGCCTTTCTCCTGGCTATTTTTCTACCAAGAATGCAGCTCAGGACTCTTGCTTCAGGCAGATTTGTTTTAAATTGCTTTGGGCTGTTTTCACACAGCCTAGTTTCCCTGACTTGCTGTGCCCTGGGGCTTGTGGGTTCCTGCCTTCACCTCTCTTGGCCAAGGGCTTGGGGGACAGAGGCCTGGTGTGTGGGACCTGGTCCTCTACCCTTTCACAGCTGCAAGAGTGGGCAGTCAGTGGTGGAACAGTGTATGCAACTCTTTCTTGTCCTTCTGCTCTGAAAGTGTAGGATATTCATGGTTTTTATTATTCTTTTCTTAAGGAGTAAACAACAAATTCTTGTGAGTCCTAATCCCTCCTTATCCACAAAGCAGTTGGTGTTGCCATGGAGTGGTTCAGTCTACGTGCACTGCGATGATGGAGAGAAGGTATTTGCAGCCTTCCGCGCCTGCTCCTCTTGTGCTGCAGGCTCAGGTCTGAAGTCTGACTGCTCACCAGCCAGGGGTACCTGGCTAGTGTGCTTGGCCAGACTTTGTAATCGGCTGTCTGGACCATGCTCTTGGGGCACGGTGTGGTGAGAGCGCCCAGAGGCCACTGCTGATTTGTAGAGTGGCCTTGTAAAAAGTGAAGGCTAGGAGAGGAAATAGTCCAAGGCTAACTCTCTTTGAAATCTGTATAAACTTTAACTTCTAAATTCAGTGTTTTGCTATTTGTCATTTCCTTTGAAAATATAGACTTATTTTAAGGCAGTCACCTTTTTGTGCCTTATCCCCTCAACTTGGCTTTTTCCAGAAAATTGTGAAAGTTCAAATTCGAGAAGATTTGACTCAGGAAGAACTTTTACCTCATTTGGCCTCCCGCACACTTGGAACTCTTGTCCCAGCATTTGGGCCTCCTGTGAGTCATTTGACAAAGCTGGCCACAAAGCCCCCTTCCACACAAGTGCAGATACGGACCAAGACCGTGACCTTTCCTGCTACAGCCCCTGGAGAGACTTCAGGTAGTGTATGTGCCGTGGGGCCCAGGCTCACTTGTGCTTGTCTTCAGTTTATCTGTTCAGGACACTGCCAGGGTCTCCGCTGTGCTAAGGAAACTGTCTGCCAAGGAGCCCCCACATCAGCAGCAAATCCAGGCATCACTGGCGAGTGATTTTAAAGAAGGGCTGGATTTGGTAGCTTAATCTTTTCTTCAGGTTTTTGAGACAGGGTCTTGCCATGTAGTCCAAACTGGCCTTGAACTCAGTATACATTCCAGGCTGGCCTCACTTGTGTCAGTCCTCCTGCCTCAGTCTCCTGAGTGCTGGGATCATAGGCTTTTGCCACCACACTCAGCTTCTGGAAGCTAAATCTCTAAACCTAAAACCTGGATGCGGAATCACTGTCTGGTACCCACTGCTCTGACCAGGTTTAGGAAGTTGGGAGTCAGCAGATGAGGGAGAACAGAAGGGAGAGTGGTGGAAGCCTCGTGGCTGCCCATTTGACCTCCTGTAGCATAGCCACTGTGACTGTCACTCAGCACAGTGGTGTGGTAGAGGTGAGGGCCAGGACTGGGGCTTTCACCATAGGCACTCTTGTGTGTACTCATTGCCCTGTGCCAGTGCCGTCTTGGCCTTGGTTTCCTTCTTTGGGCTCCTCCTGAATCTTGCTCCTCACTCCCAACCCGATGCTCCTGGCCGTTATGCCAGGTCCCTTAGACTCTTCTGTGCCTACCCTGTGGTTTTCCCAGGCCTGGCCAGGCCCCCTCTAGCACCAGTGACTGCTCTACCTTCCGGCCCCTTCCTGACCTCTCCACTATGGACACCTCCCCTTCTTCCTCCTCCTTCCCCACCCCTTCCTGCTCCTCTCTCTCCCATCCCTTCTCCCCTCCCCTTTCCCCACAACCCTGTGCCCTCCTCACCTCTCTGTTTTTGGACTTCCCATTGGCCTCCTGCATCCTGGCATCCAGCCTGGACCCCCACATGTGTAGGCAAGCTCACCTCTTGTCCTGTGGTATCCACATGGCCCTGCGTGGGAGGTTCCTGGGTGCAAAATGCCTGCAGCAGAACCCGCTTCAATTACAATAAAGTCCAAATGGGTTGCTTGACCTGGTGCCCTAGTGTTTGGCCTCAGTAGGGCCCCTTAGGGCTTCTTGGGCTATCACAGAGGACTGTCCCAGGAAGCCATCCATATGCTCCTTTCAGAGAGTTGTCTGGAGCTGGAGAATCACGGACCCATGGATGTGAGGTGGCACCTGTCGTCCTTTGCACCACCATATGTCAAGGTCAGTCCTGCCACTGGGTGTGTTCAAGGCACCCTTGGGAGCCAGCTGTCTTTTTGACCTGCACCACTCTTGAGCCTCCCTGTGGGCTGCGTGGGGCCCAGTCCTTGTCAGTTAGTTCTGAGAGTCAGATAAGAGGGCTTGTGTGAAAATCAACCTTGCTCTGTTTAATTGTGCTTTCTACTCCTGGTTTTTATCTGAAATTACTATTTTGAAGGTTAAGAGAGGATTTGTTACTCAGCATAGTATGTGCACAGCTGGCTTCATGCTCTGAGAATACCCTAGAGAGGAGGGGAGCCCTGTACCCCAAAATAGCCCCTCAATATCATGGTGTTTAGAACGCCCTCTTTGCCATTTGTTTTGTGTGGTCATTAAGAGCCTTGAGCCGAGCCACAGTCCTAACAGAATGTACACAAAAGACAGTCCTGGGACTGACTAGAAAAAAGTTGGTTGTTGCCTCCCAGGATGTGAATTCTACAAGGCCTGGTCTTAAGAGCTCAAGGACAAGACAAGATCCTGACATGGAGCACTTGTGGCAGAGTGACAGCCACACAGGGTGTGGGACACCCCAGAAGGGGTAGTACCTTTGAGACAGGGCTACTAGCCTTACATCTGTGTGACTGAGTGAGTGGCTGTTTTGCAGGGAGTTGATGAAAGCGGAGATGTCTTTCGAGCTATCTACACGGCGTTCAGGTGTGCTCCTATTTCTGGTACGCTGGGAAGCCATGGAACCCAAAAGGTGAGCTCCAGCCATCATCACAAGGGTTCTCAATGGGCCCCATCTTGCCAGGCTAGCCCTGATCTCACAGCCGTTCTGCCCACAGAAGAGCGGCCTGGTAGGTGTGAGCAGCACTGTGCACTCACTGTGTGGTGGTGGGAGGGAAGCTCCCACCGGAAGGAATTTGTCAGCACCCAGCTACAGCTCCCAGAGCCACAGCGCACTTTGCCAGGCTAAGTGACAATTCCTCCTGCCAACCATGACCAGAAAACTATCGGTGCCCCCAAAAACCCAGTGTTTGTGGCAGCAGTGCCAGAGTAATTGCACAGGCAACAGAGCCTCCAGCTGCTGCATACCTCCATCCCTCGTTCATTCTGCTGATAACCCTCGACATCCACTTGACCTCGTACATGAACTCGCTTCTAGCTCTTCCTGCAGGCAGTTGTTGAACTATCACACTTCAGTAATAATAGCCCATTTGCGCAGATATTTGGACTCTGTTGAGTTCTAGAGTAGAGCTATTAACTCATAACTGATCACCAGAGTCCTGGAACAGCCTTGGTAGTGGCTACACACTACTTTCCTGGTCTGTGCCAGACCCCCAGAGCTCCTCACTCCTTTAGAGAGACACAGTTGTTGCAAGTGTCACTTCCTTGGTTTCCCCAGCCAAGCAGCATGGAAATAGGCACATTGCTGTAGGAAAGCTTGCCATGGGGGAGGCGTTACAGCCATCCCACATGGGTGGGTGGGAAGAGATCATCCTTAGCATAGCACTGCTCTCTTGAGTTGGCCCAGATTCAGTGTAATTCCACTCCTACCCCAGGTTGACTTTTAAAAATGTTTTTATTTTACTTTTGAAGTTTAGAACCATGTAAGGAACCCAAAAGAAACCAAACAGCCTTGAAAGACAACAGAATTGAAAGACTTCCATCTCAGGGCCATAGTTGAGGCCAGAGTAGAGTGGACACACACAGCTTCATGTGTGTGTGAAGGACAATTGAGAGTCCCGCAGTAAACCTTCAGATCAGTTGTCACGTGATACTCTGATTTTTGTTTGTTTGTTTTTGTACTGAGGCTTGAACTCAAGACCTTGTGCATGCTGGGCAAGCACTCCACCACTGACCTGCACCCCAGCCCTTGATATTCTCAATAAGGATGCTGAGATAATTCAGTGGAGAAAATGCTTTTCAGTAAATGGTACTGGGACAACCAGGTATCCAAAGGTAGAAGAATTAGATTGGGTCCTTAGCACCATATAAAAAATTGACTCAAAATAGACTAAGTGTAAGAGCATAAAATTTCTAGAAAAATAAGATATGTATTAATTTCTTAGATGTGACGCCAATTCAATAAAGCACAAACTACACAGGGCTGCGGAGATAGCTCTATGGTCCAAGTGCCTGCCAGGCAAGCACAAGAACTGAGGTTTGGTCCCTGGTACTGCATGCTGTGCCAGCCCTGTCTTGGGCATGTCAAGCAGACCACCAAGACCAGGCATGGTACGCGCCTGTAATCCCAGTGCTGGAGAGGCTGAAACAGGAAGATAATACAAGTCCAAGCTATGTAGTGAGACCCTAATGCATAAAATTAAAAAAAAATACCAAATACATAAAATTAAAATACAAACTATAAGAGAAAGTATAACACCAACAAAGTAAAAAAGAGTACCCACAAAGTAGGAGGAATATTTGCAAGTTATATATTTGACAAATGACTTCTAGAATACATAATGAACTTTTTTGTAATTAACTTTTTGAAATGTATTTAGTATAGGATCTACAGGGTCTCACTGCACAGGTTGATTCTTCCTGTTTTTTAGCCTCCCAAATTCTGGGATTACAGGCATGTGCTACCACGCCCAGTCTCAATCTCATCTGTGTGCTCTGGGGGGAAGGCCTGCTTGAGGCAGGCCAGGGATAGAACCTCTGGCCCCTGCAACTGCCTAAGCAGGCCCCTTAAATCCACTGAGCTATCTGACTGGCCCTGTAATGAACATTTACAGTCAGTAGACAGATGATCCAGGTGTTTTTTGTTTTGTTTTTAAGTAAATCTTGCTCTAATTCAGACTGGCTGTGAACCCACTATATCCCAGACTGGCCTCAAACTCAGGACAGTCCTCCTGCCTCAGCTTCCTAAATGCTGAAATTATTGGTGTACATCACTACATTTAGGTAGTCTTGCTTTAATATGAGCAACTTGAGATGATTGTGCAGAGCTGTGATCTTAGCTGCTTAGGAGGCTAATATAAGATCTCAAGTTCCAGGCAGCCTGGGCACCTTCGACCTTATTTCAGAATTTCAATGACAGGGGAGGGCTCGGTGGTAGAGTGTTTGTCTGATATGCACACGATCCTGTGTTCTATCTATCCTTAGTAATGCCTGCCACAAAAGCGAAAGATTTAAGTAGACATTTATCCAAAGAAGATACAGAAGTGGCCAATAAACTTAAGATGCTCAAAAGCACTAAACATTAGGAAAATGGAATCAAATCCATAGCAGGTTTTAAAGAGAACAGAATGTCATTAAGGATTTAGAGAACATGGGGTCTAATGTGTCATGTGGGCCTGCTGCATGCTCAGACACTGATTGGCAGCATACAGCTCCTCAGGAAGCGACAGGCAGAACTTCTGCTCAACCCAGTAACTCTGTGTCTACATGTATACTTTTAAAAAAGTTGAAACAAGTGTTCCAACAAAAACTCAGGCACAGAGGCTGGGAAGATAGCTTGGTGGTCTAAACAGCTGCCTGGCAAGCACAAACACCTGGGTTCGATTCCCAGTGCCACGTGCCGTGCAGTCCCTGTAACCCCAGGCACACCATGCCAGCCACCAAAACTAGGTGTGGTGCAAGCCTATAATCCCAGAGCTGGGGAGGCTGTCTGAGCTGTATATTGAGACCCTGTACCAAATCAATCAATCAGTCAATCATTTTTTTAAACTTCAGGTATGAATACTCCTAGAAGCATTTTTCATAGTGGCCAGAAAAGGGGGAAACATCTGAACATGGAAACCTTGAAAAGGTCATTGGGGCTGGCCAGATAGCTTAGTGTACTAAAGTGCCTGCTCGGGCAGAGAAGCATGCCATGCCAGCCTTGCCCCCGGGGCATACTGAGGTGGCGATTGAGACTGAGGGGGCACGTTGTGGTGCACACCTGTAATCCCAGTGCTTGGGAGGGTGAAAAAAGGAGAATCAATGTAAGTCTGATCTTTGTAGTGAAACCCTGTACTAAATACATTAAAAAAAAAACATGCAGCGTGGAAGAAGCCAAGTGTACAAGACCACACACTGTTGCCCTGTGGGTGTGTGACATGCAGGACAGGCATGTCTGAGAGGCATGGGTGCACAGTGCTGGGGCTGAGCTGTGGTGGGCACAGGTAGCTCCTCCTGGTTTGGGCCTCGGGACCATCAGCACCTCAGGCTGATTTGTGGTCATGGTTACAGCTTGTAGCCTTAACCAGTAGTAGCTCCATGTTTGGGATCTGGTGTAGCGCTAATTCTCCTAAAAATTGTTCAAGTTCACTTTTTCTTGTAGTGGGCCAACTAGCCAGTACAGAAGCATCTGTTCCTTGAGGTCTGCATGCAGACTCCAAGTGCGGAGTCAGGCCCTTGGTGTCATGGCTGCTGAAGGCCTCTCCCACTGTGTCTGCAGGTCTCTGTCACGTTCCTGCCTAGAGATCGAGGGGATTATGCCCAGTTCTGGGATGTCGAGTGCCACCCTGTTAAGGAGCCTCACTTGAAACACACATTGAGATTCCAGCTCTCTGGACAAGTGAGTATTATGCTGGATTTAAGCAAATTGTTATGCATATTAAACTCAAAGTGGCTCTGATAGGAAGGATGCCTGAAAATGCAGAATATTGTGGTACCATTTTAGCTTCACTGATTCTGCGGCCCCATAATCTTCATTTTCCTGTCTGTATCAGTCAGCATGTTTGAGTTCCATGTAGGTACACGGAATATGTGTGCATGTGTGAGACCAGAGGGTTGTGAGCAGCACTTGAAATTCAGGGGATTTAAGTCATCTTTCTGGGGCCAGGGAGATGGCTCAGTAGAATAAGCGCTTGCCTGGTGAGCGCAAGAGTCTGAGTTCAAATCCCCAGTTCTGCCAAAAATGAATAAATAAATGTCATCTTTTTAAAAAGCACATGGTAGAATTGCAGTAGATAAATGACCTGCGTGTCCTGGTGTGCTTAAACCTTTCCCCCTCATGATCTCCACAGAGCATCAGGGCAGGGGACCAGCCCGAGGCTGCCTACGCCTGCACGGATGGCCTAGTGAAGGTGGACCCCGCCACCGCTCCTCGCAGATGCGCCGCCTCACAGCCCTCTGTCCTCCCACCTGGGTGCGTAATGTCACTGGTCAGGACAGGGTGCTCCTGCTCCCCCAACACGCGCATTGGGCTTGTCCAGATGTGCTCTGTTCTGATTGTGCCTCCTGTGTGCTTGCCTTCTGTTGTAGCATTTTCCAGGGCTTATTTATTTTCTGGAGTATGGATCATTTGTTTCTTTTTATCTGGTATTTCATTACCTGAACATTTTTCTCTTGACATTTAAATATCTTGAAATTTTAGGGAGGTAGAAAGTAAAGTGCTATGAACACTGCCCCCCAAGGACCGCAGACACACTGCATATGAGTCCCACAGGTGGACAGTCCAGCCAAGCCTTGGGAAGGGGGTAGAGTGAGCCTGAGAGGTTGGAGCTGCCTGCACCAGCCAGGACTGGCTCAGGGCGTAGGGCTTCTGGAGACTCAGACAGTGCACCAGTGATGACGCTACAGTAGCGGGGCCCCTGGCATGTGGGCCGGAGAGGACACTGAGCATCTCTGTGAGGCAAGGGCCTTCGCCATGTGGTGTTCCTGTCCCCAGCGGTCACCGTGCAGAAGACACGGCCCCACTGGCAGTCCCTTTCTATGGCTCTCATCGGCCTCTCTCGTGCTGTCCCAAGCAGACCTCCTGATGAGAGCAAGCGTGGTGTGTATGCCCCAAAGGACACTTACACCTTCCTGCCTACCCGGGTTGGGGAATCGCGGGTGCTGAAAGTCAGCGTGCGGAACAACTCCTTCGTCACACACTTGGTAAGAAAGCGGTGTTTTTGCCTGCGTGTATCTTCTAATGAGATGGTATTTAAGTTGTACTATCAAATGCCCTAATATATTTAAAATGTATTAGAAGTTCATTTTATTTTAAAATCAAGTCTTGTTTTTGTATTTTAATTTTCTTTTACACTGCTCTTTCTCTGGTACAGGGATTATTACTGGGTAACATTTACTGTAGTCAGAACGGGAGTGAATTTGTGTTAAAATTCTGCTAAATGTGTTTTCATCACCTGGGCATTTGTGGTCTTACCTAATTTTGTCACTGTACCCAAGTTTTCAAAGTGAGCCTTTAATCACAGCAATGCAGGCATGTGTTCCATGTAGTGACCTCACGTTGCATGACTTCACAGAGTGTTTCTTGCTAAATTTCAGCTGAAGTTTTTGCCACCCAGAGAGCCATTCTTCATCAGGCACTCCAGGTACTCTTTGAGGTGAGTTCCTGGGCACAGGGTAGTCTGCAGGGTAAGAGCTAAGTGTTCCACAGCTGCCTCCAGGCAGCAGAGAGCACAGAGTGGGATGCAGTCTGTTTGCATTGGCATGAGTGGAGGTGCCAGGCACCTGTGCACCCTGCCCAGCCTTGTTTTATTACTGGGTAGCACTGGGGCCCTGTGGGCCCTCCCTGGCAGATGCCAGGTGCTCTGTCCTCTATGCTCCGTTCCACTCCTCCCCACAGGGCACGGCATTACATCCACATCCCTGTGCACTTCCGCCCTGAGGCTGTGGGCAGCTTCCAGGCAATGCTGCTCATCCAGACGGATGAAGGTCGGAGCACTGCTGTTCAGCTGAGCGGGGAGGCCCTGGAGAGAAATTAACAATACATTTTGTGTAACAGATATGTTATATTTTGTAAATGTCATTTTTCTACACTGTAATTATGCGATTATATATACCTTATAAGTCAGCTGTGTATAACTGTAAAGTTTTTGTTTTCAGAAGCTAATCCTGAAGACCCTAGCTATCTTATCATGTATACCCCCATAGTATTCTATTAATTTTCACAGTGGAGGGGAGTTCTGTTTTTGCAATATCTATTCTGATTAAATATGGCATTTATTTTAATGTGGTGTGTCTAGAAATCAATGTAGTCTCCACTACCCATGTCTGTGCGGATGCCGTCATGTGAAGTGGGCCTCTCCTCACTCACTGACTCGCGAGTCTCAGGCACCCGGCTCCATCAGCTCCCTACCTGAGGTCTCCTCTCCCCTCCGTCCTTCCGACTGCACTTCTCTGCCAGAGAGGAAATTGGTCGTTGTCAAAGGTGCTCTCTCCAGGGCAGGGTCCCCACTCAGGTGAGAGCAGCTGGCATCATGACTCCAGTGGACAGGGAGGCCACACACACACCCCAACCCCCCACTTCCTTGGCCTTGGCCAAAAGCTGGTCAGGTAGGTTACAGTCTGCGCTGTGGGCCAGCACTCGCTGCTCCACCCTCAGTGAGCATTGTCACCTGGAACAAGGTGTGCCCAACATGGGGTAGAGCTTTGAGGAGTCTCCCTGGCACCAAGGGGCTGCATTAGCACCCCCGAAGAACAGGCCTCACAGCCGCTCCAGGCAGCCTGAGGGAGGCTGTGCTCCCTGAGCACTCCTGGTTCCTGACCCTGGGTGTAACTTCAGGGAACGTTCTGTTCTGTCAGTCTCTGGGGTTCGCTCTTGTGGTACAGGGCACTGAACCCCAGGCCTTGGGTTCGCAGCTCTGCCACCAGCTCCTTCCCTCCCCTCCCAGTGAACTTGGAGGCAGGGTCTCTCTGAGAATGCTGCCCAGCTGGGCTGGTGCTCATGACCCTGCTATCAGCCTTCTGCGGAGGTGGGATCCAGGCGCAGCCCCAGCGCCCAGCTCGGTCATGTTTCCAGAAGGAAAGCACATGTGCAGGTGTTCCCAGGGTTTTGAAAAGTACAGTATTTCCTGCTGATGGAAGCCCGAGGGTGTGTCACTGACCAAGGTGCCTGTTGCCAAGGGGCCCCACTGTTGGGCAGGCAGGTGCTGTTTGATGTTGCTATCCTTTCCTGGAAGATTTCAGGGAAACCTGGGGGAGTCCAATTTCTTGCAAGTTTGCTCCCCAGGAGTCTCAAGGTGGCCACACTGGGCTGCAAGTGCTGCCAGTCTCCCTGGTGCCATGGCTCTGTGTGCTGAGTGCTGGCGTGGTGGCCTTCAGGCACTGGAGTCACTAAGTCGCCCAGGCTGGGCTTGCAGTTGCAGTTTTCTTGCCTCAGCCTTCCAAGTCTGGGACTAAAGGTGTGCACTGCCACACCTGGCTTAGGGTCCTCTTGTGAGGGGAATTGTGGGTGCTGGGTGTCTGAAAGTGCTGAGAGGCATGCCCACATGGCCAGGTGTCTGGGACAGAGGGTCCTGGGATGCTGTTGTCCTCTGAGGTATCTTATGTCCCAATTCTGAGTGGGAGAAAAGAGCAGAAGTCAGAGACTGACCAGCCGAGCACCAGAGCTGGTGCCACACCTGTGCCCACCCGTGTATCTGATGGTGGACAAAGCAGAGCTGCACCCAAGTGCGGTAGCTTTGGGTGGTGTCAAAGGGCTCAGGCATACAGGGCTTCTTGCACCTGTTGCTAGTACAGCATCTACACAGTTCGCCGTGTGATGCTCCCCGCTGTGGAGAGCCAGGCTACCAGCAGCAGTGTGACCTGGTGTCTAGCACGGTGCTCCTTGCCCATGCTGGGAAGGGGACACATCTCACAAAAGCCGCCTGCCCGGTGGCCGCCCTGTCACCAGCAGAGCTGTTAGTATGTCAGTCACACTGTTTTGGGTTGAGAAAGCCTTTCTCACTGTGCCTGTGAAAGAAGTGACAGCTAATATTTTAAAGCGGGAACAAGAGAATTGTGGTTAGAGATATTTGTAGGTCTTAGCAAGACACAGCATGCTTACCATAAATATTCAAACCTCATTTTGTGTCATGAATACCAGATCCCCCTTTATAGAGAGCCATTTCTCTAATCATTGTGAGATGCTGTCCCCAGACCATGCAGTCAGGGTGCGCAGACCACATGGAGGGAAGAGACGCCAGGCGCCTGCCCTGGGATGGCCTGGCTCCCTGGGTGTGTGTGCCCCCCAGAAGGAAGCTGGCCCAGGGGGTCCGAGGGGACCAGACAGCTTAGGAGATGGTGCAGAGGCATCCAGCATGGCGGGAAAGAGCGACAGCCCGGTTTTATTAAACAGGGTCAAAGGGGTGAAATCCATCGTGGAACGCTGCCTGTGCTTTGTGATATGACGCCTTCCCCCAGCTCTCACCAAGACCCCGGTTGCCCTTGCTGCTAGGCTGGCCATGTGTGCTGTGGGGTGAACACTGTTATCTACACCTCACCCCCTGCCCAGAGCTGCTAATGTGGCAAGGAGGAAACATGAGGCTGAGTTCACCACTGACCATCTACCGAATCCGTTTTGTGACTTGTGACTTTTTCTGAACACCCTAAATTGAGCTTTGGGGGTGCTAATGGCCAAGTCCTGTTCCCTTGTTCTCTGTACTTTATCAGACTCTTGCTTGCTTTCTGCTTCTGTTTCAGGCATCTTTAAAGTTCCTGCCACTGGGACTATGTGATGTCAAAGCCACACAGACTCATTGAGTGCAAGCAGGCTGCAGTGACCCTGTGGGGTTTGCAAGCTTAGATACCCTGCTTCAAGACAAAAAGCTCCAGGAGCCCCATCAATGCCTGTTAGTGCTCAGAGTAGCTCCACAGGCTGGAGAGCCCCCTCCTGAGGGTGTTAAGGACCGTTTTCTCCCTCTCTTGGGGCAGGAAGGCCAGAGGAACTGGCCTGCCAGAGCCTGTCCTGTCCCCTAGGTGTGTTGACTACAGGTCTGCCGACTTCTGGTGGGGGTCAAGTCTCAGGGTGGATGCTAGGTCTGTCCCTGGCCCCACCACAGCACATTCTGCAACACCACAGATGAGACCAAGAAGAACCAGACCCTCGGTGTTGCACTCAACCCATGGGGCTCCCACATGCAGCCCAGGACCCTGCCCCAGCCTAGGGCCTTGGGTGAGGAGCAGAGCTAGCTCGGCCACACGCGGAGCCACAGCAGCCATAGGTGCCAGTGAGGGCGTAGGGGGCACCTGCTGCCCCTGGCACTCAGCTGTCCTCAGCTCAGCTGTTCCTTGCTCTTGCTGTCTAGCTTAGCAGGTAGGAATGGTGGGAATCCTGTATCCCAGATAGTACCCTGCTTCCTTGTGGCCTCCATCCTACCTGGACTCCATGAGATGCACAGATGTCAATGCAGGGAGCCTATGGGGGCCCCCAAGTGTGTCACAGCTGAGTCACTTGGAGAAGAGCAAGGTGGGACTATGTCTAGACAAAAAAATCTAAGCTAGACAACTAAATCAGAAGCCTGCTGTTGAGAAATGTAGGCAGAGGGACAGCTGGTATGGCCATGAGCCCAGCGGCTGCCTTGGAGATGCCTCCTGGAAAGAGGGCTTCCTAGCCCAGTTACAGGCCAGCAGCCAAAGAGTGGGTGTGAGTGAGTTTTATTGTTGCAGCTTCAATAGGATTCAGTCATACAAGGTAGCTGCATTTACTCAGAGTACACAGTTTGATGAGCTTTGCCACATGTGCATGCGGTCGTAAACCATCTCCATGCCAAGGTCCTGAGCACAGCCCAGAGCCTTGTGAACCATACCGTGACAGTGGTCAGTTCTGGGAAGCACAAAGGGGATGACTTTGTGAGCAGAAGAGACACTGGAGCAAGGTGTGGGGTGTCAGAGATGGTGGTCCTATCAGCCACCTAGGAAGTGGCAGCAAAGTCAGTGGGTTGCCGCTTCATGTCCACTGCGATGGAAATGTTAAGCAGCCATATTATAGCCATTGCTGGTGGGCGGGGAAATCGGAGCCCTCCGCGATGCTAGTGAAACAGTGGGTGTTGCAGCTGCTTTGGAAGCAGGCAGCTCTTGCGGAAGTTAAACATCAGTGACTCAGATGTTCCTCCCAAAGTGCATGGAATTGTGGTCCCCCAGTGGCTCCTCAAGAGCACAGACACATGGTCCCCAATTGGCTTCCCAAGAACAGGGTTGTGTAATGCCCTGGTGGCTGCCCCAGCATGTGCAGCAGTGAGAGGCAGAAATGGCCCAGCAGTCCACACATCCTGATCCACGCAATGGATCATAAAGGCATGGAAAGGAACCAGGCACAGATACTTGTGACAACACCTATGGACCTCAAATACATGTCGGGTAAAGTAGCCAATCAGGAAAATATGAGTGTAATATGAGTCCACTAAATTAAATGTCCAGAGCAATAAACCCAGAGAAAAAAATTGTTCATAATTACTGAATATGAGGTGGTAACTAAAGGGTAAGGATTTCCTTTTAAGGTGATGAAAATGATCTAAAGTTGATTCTAAAACTTGACAGTTGCCCAGCTCAGAAAAGGTACCTGAAGCCCGTGAATTAGACTTTCAGTGGCTGTTCTGTGAAACTGAGGCAAGCGCCTGATTCCCATTTCCCTGTGCAAGTGGAGGGGTACAGCTGAGCCAGCAGCTGCCCCCTACTTTCCTTCTTAGTGGTGGGGAACTTTGTTTTGGGTCCTCCCAGCTGTAAGGCTGCCTTTGTCATTCGTGTTACCTCGTGGTACCAACCTGCCCCACTTCAGGCCCTGATGGAGACCACTATGAAGAGGTTCTGAGCAGGATTTAATATTAGCCAGTTGGCTTTCCATGTTTATTGTGAGCGTGTCCAAGGCCTAGGTCCCTTGTCTAAGGCCACAGCTGAGACTGCTGGGCTCCAACCCCAGTTAACTGAAAGGAGACTGCAGCTGCAAGCTCCACATTCCTACAATAGAAGTCAACCTGGAGATAAGATAGTCACTTAATTAGTATAGTTCATTACCTGGGGAAGTCTTTGAACTGTCTCATAAGATTCTGCACAGGGGTCAGGAGAGATAGCTCAAGGACTAAACTGCCTACTTAGGCAAGTACAGGGATCTTGGTTCAATTCCTGGCACCACATGCTACACCAACCCCAACCCCAGGGTGGGCTGAGCCAGTCTGGGTGCAGTGGCATTTGCCTGTAATCCCAGCGCTGAGGAAGCTGAAAACAGGAGGATTACCATGAGTCCAAGCTGTGTAGTGAGATTTTGCAACAACCAAATACATAAAAAGAAAGATTCCACTCTGATTCTGTTTTTTCAGTATCCCTCTCCTTTGTTTGGAAACCAAATAAATATGGGCTGCCTAGAGCAGTTCTTTGTCTTAGTCCCCAGAGAATCTGAAATTCTGTTAGAGGGTTTTGATCCTTCTAGAGCTCTAACACTTGGCTCTTTTATTGAAGCCTTCACTGTACAATTGTTTGGGAGATTGTGGGCCTGATCAGTCTACAGTAACTAAGAGAAAATGTTAACACATTAAGACCCCACTGCTGCCTTTTTGGAGGAAGGAGGGACCATCCACTTTGTTGCATAGCAACCCTGGCAAGCCTTCCAGAAGATCCCTTGGCTGCAGCCCTGCCTCTTGGGGCCTCAGCAGCACTTCCTGCTATGGTTGGTCTAGGGTCCTGTGCTCCATACTGATGATTGTATGCAGCACAGGCCCTGTCAGAGGTACACCTTGGTGTCCTAGCAACCTGTTCAAGATTCATTTGTTGATAATGTGGTTCCAAAAGTCCTATGATCTACTTGGAATCTTATGATGAGTAGCTCGGAGCTGTTAGAACCAAAGAGCTCCAGAGACTGGCAGCAACCAAGGCCAGCAACAGGCAGTGCCAGTGTCTGGCAGAGTTGGCAAGGGATAGCGATGGTCAGTGCCTTGGCAGAGACCAGCAGCTCCAGTGTCACCTGGTGACCTCAAGACCGCTAGCAGTGCTGTTCTTTGCCAGTTCAGTTCCTTCTTCATGGAGCAAGGCAGCCTGAGCTTCTGGCCCAGGTAGTGTGTGGATCATGTCCCAGCTAGGCTGCTGTTAAAGCAGCAGCCACGGCACTCAGCCATTCTCTGTCCTGGGGTGGCCACACCATCTTCAGGGTCCCCAGGGGCTGTTCTGACAGACTCCCACCCCTCAGGCTGCTCCATGTTCTGCCTCTGGATCAGTAAGGGCAGAACCAGATTGTTAAAAAGGTGTAACTGCCACACACAGACTGCAGGTTCTAAGGACAGAAATGGCACAGGGCACACACCAAGCCCCAGGTATCAGCTGCCTCCAGCTTCTCCCTGGCAGTCGTGTGGTGCTTACTGTGCATTTTCTAGAGATTTACATAAGTGGACAATTCATACCCTTTTCACTGGCTTTTCATTTAGCATAGCTATTTCGAGGTTGGCACATGTTGGCTTTATCAGCAATTTATTTTTTTGTCTCTGAGATGTAGCTTCTGTGTGTCCACAAGTTAGGGTGTTATTGTTATTTTAATTTTGTTGTATTAAACAACAAGTTAAGATTAAAACCTGATGCTAATATTTAAGAGTTGTATGTCCACGATATAAAATTAAGGGTATCAGTAATTATTGCAGATTAGCTAAGTGACTAATTCAAGGCTCAGCATGCTTTTTTTCATGTATTTAGTACAGGATCTACAGGGTCTCATTATACAGATCAGGCTTGTAGCGATCCTCCTATTTTGAGCCTCCTCAGCACTGGGATTACAGGTATGCTCTGTCAAGCCCAGACTCTGGCCAGCTTAGCTGCCCTGGGAGCAGGGCTGGCACAGCAGGATGAATCTCAGCTCCTGCACTTTGCCTAAGCTTGCCTAAGCAAAGTGCTTTAGTCCACTGAGCTATCTTGCCAGCCCTGGGAGAGAATTTCTTAAGCAGGAATGGAGTACCAAAAGACATAAAGGAAAAGGCAGATGTATTTCTTACTTGGTAAAGTGTACATAAAATAAAATCTGTGACCTTTACTCATGTATGAGCATCAAGTACCACAGCAGCAGTGTGGACAGGGAAGCAGGAAAGAGACTTTTATTGTCTCAGGAAATGCCTGTCTCAAGAGACTTATTTCAGTATAGAATGTACTGCATAGCAAAGATGTCACAAGCAAGGGCAAGAGTTACAAGTATGTGCTAACATTTTGCAACACTTGATGTTTCTAGCACAGAAAGTTCTATAACTGATAAGGATAACTCAGTAGAATAACAGAATACAGACAAGCATTTCACACACACACACACACACACACACAGGTGCCTACATAACAGACATGAAATTAGTTTACCAAATTCAAGTGGAAGCAATAATGAGATACTACTTTTAACCCATCAGATTGACAAAAGTTAAAACGACATGCCCTGATACTGAGGAACTTGAGCTGGGACATTGGTGTGGGAACAGACTGATTCCTAAGACTATTCATCAATCTATGAAAAGTTAAAATGAATGTGACATGCTTGCACACCTGTCATGCCATTGCCTGGAGGCAGACTTTTGGGCATGGAATCTAAAAATACCTGTTAGAAGTTAAAATTGGTCTTCAGGAGTCTAATGTGAGTGTCGTGTATGCATATGCACATCTGTGCATGGGGCAGTGGCCACATCCTCAGCCTGCTACCATCTGCAGTGCTGTGTGTCCCCAGGAGGTGGTGGGACACAGAGAAAACTAGGAACCAGGGTTTAAAACTGCAAGTTTCTTTTTTTTTTTTTTTTTGCAGAACGAGGGATTGAATGCAGGCCCTTGCGCCTCCTAGGGAAGCACTTATTGCACTGAGCCATCTCCAGGCACTCTGGGATGCTGAAATGAGGATTCCAGTTCTTTTTTTTTTTGCTGTCACCAGCAGGGCTGCTCTGCTCACTGGAACACGGGCCTTGAGAGAGCACCACAGGCAGAACAGGAGGTGCATCAGTCACTGTGGACCAAAGTCCCTGCGGGACATAGCCTGGAAGAGTTGTGAATAAAGCAGCTCTCCCAGCTGTGTGGTCTTCACAGCCCTACGGCACTGCTGTCCCTCCCTGGAGTGGCCTGAGGTGGACCCTTGTTCTCCAGGGAAGCTGCCCACAAGCTGGGGCATGCATTCTGCGGTGGGTGGCAGGAAACATGGTGCTTCATGCAGTGGAAAGCGAGTGTGGCCTGCAGAGATGTATACATTTTAAAGATTTTTCTTTGGGTTGTTGCAGTTAACAGTAGCATACATAACTCTCCCAATTTCAAAAAGTAATATAAAGAAAAAAAGTAAAAATAGCTCTTGGTATTGGTAGTTAAAGGTTTTTTGGTCATACAAAAAATGCAAAAGTAAGCCGGGTGCTGCAGCACACACCGGCCATCCAGGCACTCTGGGATGCTGAAATGAGGATTCCAGTTCAAGCCCAGCCTAGGCAACTTAGCGAGGCCCTGTCAAAGTTTAAAAAGGCTGGAGTGTAGGTCTATGAAAAGGCCTTAGGTTCAACCTCCAGTACGTACAGATGGGTGGCAGAGTCACAGCCCTATGGCTGGGATCTGGCTGTCCTTGGAGACCCAGGTCACCTGCCACATGCAGGCGCTGGCCTCACAACGCTGGGGCCCATACTGGCTGGCCAGCCTCCTTGGGCAGGCTTTCACACCAGTGATAATATTTTTCTGTGGTAAAATATTTGAGATCATTCCGTTGGCAGCACAGAAGATCTATTAAAGAGCCAACTGTAAAGGGAAACCTCCATCCCAGCTCAGTCTGCCAGCCATGCATCTGTGGGGAGCTTACCTGGATCCCCACTGGTGCTCTGCATCTCGAGGAGATGGCCGAGGAAGGCTGTCAGAGAGCCCCAGGATCATAGGGCCTTTTCTTGCCCTCTTCCCCTCCCCATCCTTTTCAGTACTAGGATGAACCCAGGGCTTATGCTTGCCAGGTGCTCACCATTGAGCTGTACTACCAGTCCTTTTAACTCTCCTTAACCCTGCGAGTTCAAGTCCTTACTACAGTGCAGTGCTCAGCACTGTGGGCTCCTGCTGCTGAGGTCATCTAAAAGCGAGAAGTACTGGCCTGGCAAGTGCAAGGTTCTGAGTTTGATCTCTACTACCAAAATGGATAAAATAATAATTTTTTTAAGTGAGAGGCTCCCTTGCCACTATTCCATCCCTCAAAGCAGCAGTGCCTCTGTCTTGGCAGAAGCCAGTATGTCCCACTGACTGAATGGTGAAATCTTCGTTTTCTTTCCGTGCTGTTCCTTTTCCTTTTCCTCTACCCACACTCCCTTAAGAGAATGGCACTCGCTTCTTGGAGGCTGGGCACAGGTTGCCTCAAAACTCTGTTTTCCTGCCTCCAGTGGTTTAAATGTAATTCCAGGCACAGGGTGATGGGGCAGCCGGGCTCTGGGAGGACATGACATCATTTCTCAATGGCAGTGCTGAAGCAGACAGGGTGGGGTCACAGGGAAGCACCAGGGACACTGCAGGCCCAGCACCTGCCTCCTTGGAGGCTCTGTCCTATCTGTCTGTCCGTCTCCAGACTCCCTGTTCCTTCCCAGGACACCCGCGGTGCATATTTTGCCTGTCTCTCTTTCTTTGTCTCTTATTTAAATTAAGCAGTACAGTCTCTGAGGCCAGCTGGGGCCTCACATTCTTCTTTTGTGTGACGATAGTTGCTTTCATCTCCTTAGATGAGTGCCAAAGTACAGTGAAAGTATTTGTTTCCTTCCTACTCCTGGAAACTGACTTGTATCCGGGGCAATGATAGTTTCCCTCAACATTACATACTTGTTTCCCTGACGCTAGGCTCTGTGTATCCCATAAGAACCCTCTGAGCCCTCAGTATCAGGCCCCCGCTCCTGAGCCTCTGCCTGGGTCTCGAACACAGGGTTGGGGTGGGCTGGCCTGGGCGAGGCTGACGTGGAACCCACGTTATGGCACATACCCGTGTGACCGGCGTGCACGCGTGGGTGCGCATGAGGGTGTGTGCATGTGTGTAGGACAGGATGGAGAACCAGGGAAGACAGAAACGGGTCCTTCAAGATTCAGAGACTCATCACAGGCGGTAAAATTGAGATTAGGACTTTAAAATTTAACCTACGATTTATTTTTTTAATATTTTATTTTATTGAAGTACAAATGTCAATGAGACAGTTTTAAGACACCTTAACAGATGGATTTGATAAATTAATACATTGCAAACTGTTTTCATAATGCTTTGGTATCGTACAAGGTGCATACATGATATTATACTTACAGACATTATTATAGCAGATGTTTCTTATCAGTAAATTATGAGAGTGTAGCTGTTTACTTATCTTATTTTTTATACCTGAATTACATCAAAGATTCAATAATTAATGCTTTCTACCTAGTGGTTGTCCCTAGTACTAGAAGCCCACATAATATCCTGTCCAACCACCATTAGTGCAAATCTTGCCTCTCATAGGATTATGTAGAAGCACGGCGTTATCTATCCCAACTGTACGGTCCATACACACACATCACGATTCTTCCTTTCTATACCCCTTCCTTTGTCTACACCTGTCAAAGATGGGCACTCCATTGTCGTTCAACCAATTTAGGTGCCTGAACTTGAGGACACAATCCAACACAGTCCAGAATTCCACAACAATAGTGAGTTATCTGAAGAAGTTGTCGACCATAGCCATTTATAGCTCAACTTATTATTATGGCCCCGCGGTGTATACCTAATTTTTATACTTTTCTTCTGGATGGTTAAAACCTAGACAGAGCAAGACCTATATACCAAAACATGTAGTTTTTGTTTCTTATGAGGTCAGTGAAGTCCCCTCAGGGTTTATCTTGTAAATCTGTACCTTATTCTGTAGATCCTTTGTCTGTGTCATCCATGTGGATGAGTCACGACCAATGCTTGACCAGTTCGCTCTCTGTGAGAGCCTGAGAGAAAGTTTTCTCTCCATGTGACTCTTCCCCAGGCACACTATAGAACTTTGATCTCTTTCCTCTGTGGCTCCGTAATCTCTTTATTCAGAAAATTTGCTGCTCAACTGAGTTCCATGATGTTACAGTACAGGTTCTCCTATGTCCTGAGTGTTTGCTGACCTTGAAAGGCTAGAGCCAAAATGTTGGCTGGCCTCGTGGCTCTTCTATTTCTCCAATTTTGATCTGTGAACTTAGATTGTTAACCATCCAGAAGAAAAGCTGATTAGTACCCTGCAGCATATGCCATTCACTTTGGCTTCAAACTGCCACCAACATACCTCCCAGACCTAGAGAAATCGTTCCTAAAATTTATTTGGAACCACAAACGACCTAGAATAGCAAAGGCAATCTTGGCCAATAAAGACAAGGCAGGAGGCATCACAATTCCTGACTTGAAATTATACTACAAAGCCACTGTGATAAAATCAACATGGTATTGGCAATGAAATAGACCCGAGGATCAGTGGAATACATTAGAAGGTGCAGAAACATGTGATCTGATCTTCGACAAAGGGGCGAAACATACTCACTGGAAGAAAGATAGCCTCTTTAACAAATGATACTGGAAAACTTGGCTTAACCTACAATTTAAAAGGAGTTAAATTATATGCAAGGAAATTATACATAGGAAGTAGAACAAATGGTTTTGGAAAAAATAAAATTCTTTTAACTGTTCATTAGGAGTTTAGAAGGAAAAGGCCAGGCCAGCAAGACAGCTCAGCAGACTAAAGCGCCTGCTTAACCAAGTTTAGGCAAGCACAGGGACCATGGTTCAATCCCAGGTACCACATGCCATGCCAGCCTAACCCCCCAGGCTGGGCTGAGCCAGCCAGAATCTGGGCATAGAAGTACATGCCTGTAATCCTAGTGCTGGAGAGGCCGAAAGCAGGAGGATCACCATGAATCCAAGCTACATAAGTGAGACCCTGCACCAACAAAATACATTAAAA